>KZ269982.1:241179-303465 GCA_002249935.1 Onchocerca flexuosa | reverse complement strand
CGCCTTCCTTTTTTTTCTCTCATTCTCCTTCCTCCCATCTTTCTAATAATAATAATAATAATAATAATAATAATAATAATAATAATAATAATAATTAACAATTATTATTATTAATTATTAATTATTAATTATTAATTACGCTTTTCTTTTTTTCTCTCATTCTCCCTATACCTCTATCTCTCTCTCTCTGAATTGCTATGCTTGTGACATTACGTGGATTTATCCAAGGAAAGAAGAAAACATGATACAAAGAATTAAATGCTTTCTGATATGGCATATAAATTTGAAAATTTCTGCGTTTGTAACAAATCTGAAAAAGAAATTTCAAATACCTGTTAAAATTTGAAATTTTTAAAATAAAAACTAGCTTAATTTGTTTGAAAAAAAGGCATCAGTTTAATCTAAAGAAATTTTATTACATTAAATCCAAAGATTTCCTAGAATCAATCTTTTTGCTCAGTTAATCTTCTCCGACTTAATTTTGATTTAACTTAATTTGATGTAAATTTAATGTTAAAATATTAACTCATAATTTTCTTCATTTTTCCATAGATTAAATATTCAAACCCATCAAAAGTATTGGTGACTTATAATTTAATTTAAAATTTTATTCATATTTTATTTGTTTATTTTTATCTATCTATCTATAACTTAAGCTAGCAAATCGCGAAAAAAGTTCTCAATCAATTGGGAATGCCATTGCCGAATCGATCTGCTGCTGCTTCGCTCGATGTATAATTGCGTCGCAACAAGATTACAACACGACTGATCTTTTATGAAATGTGCAATCAAATATTCCTAAGCTAATGTTTGAGCAAAAATGCATTTGCAATCAAATTATGCAAACTGTCAGCAAGGGAGTTGGAGAAATCTTCTTTTTAGATGCACCAAGAGGAACTGGTAAAACGTTCCTAATTAGATTGGTTCTGGCAACAATTCGATCCCAACCTTAGCTCTTATATTGTTCGGAATAGCTGCAACATTGCTATCGGGTGGAAGAACTGCTCATTCTGCTTTGAAATTGCCATTGAGCATGCAATACATGCAATATTTTCAAAGCATCCAGCTATGGAGAAAGTATTGCAAATATGCAAACTTATTGTTTGGGATGAATGTACAATGGCGCACAAAAAATCGGTCGAGGCTCTTGGTCGATCATTGCAAGATTTACGTAGAAATACCAGATCATTTGGGAACATATTAATATTGCTTGGAAGAGATTTCAGGCAAGTATTACTTGCAATTCCTTAGTCGACACCAACGAACAAAATAAGTGCTTGTCTGAAATATTTCACTTCGTGGTGACACGTAAAGACGTTAAAATTAACTACAAATATGCATGTTTAGCTGCAAAACGATCGACCAGCTGGAATATTCTCACATCAATTGCTGGAAATTGGGAACGAAAAAGTGCCGGTTGATTGACCACAGGACAAATTTCATTGTCTCATAACTTCTGCAATTTAGTGATGTCAAAAGAAGAGTTGTTGAAAAAGTATTTCCCGATATTCAAATCAATTATAAGAATCACGATTGGCTGAGTAAATGAACTATTCTTGCGGACAAGAACTAAGACGTTCGGCGAACTTCATAATATTATTCAGTCTAACATTTAAAATGAGGAATCATACGCAAGTCAGTCGACACTATTGTGGAAGTAGATGAAGCTGTTAATTATATGACAGAATTTTCTTATTCACTCAATCTGTCAAAAATGCCACCGCACGTACTGCAGTTGAAAATTTGCATGTTAATTATTATGTTACGAAATACCAATCAATTAAAAATTTACGACGGCACGCATCTTGCACTGGAAAAATTAATGAGCAATGTCGTAAAGCAACAATCTTGACAGGATCTTTTGCCATTTCAGTTTAAGCGATTGGAATTTTTATTCACCATCAACAAAATAAATATTTGAGTTCAGGGTCAATCTTAGGATTATGAGGTTTAGATCTAGAGACGGATTAATTCTCACATGGAAAATTATATGTTGCGTGTTCTAGAGTCGGCAAACCAGACAATCTCTATATCCACATAGACAATGGAACAACAAAAAATATTATATACCCGCAAATATTGTGAAATTAAACATAACAGATCTGTAAAGGTCAAGTGGCGCGATATAGTTTCAAAGGGACGACAGACATATTTACCACCAAAATGCTCCAATTCACAGATAAACCGCAAAGATGACGCAGCAACAGCAACAGTTCAAAGCTGCACAACAGTAGAAATATCGGACAATTCACTTGAACAGCGTTTTTTTCTATTACTGATAAAGGAAAGAATAATCCAGTGATTAATTTGTCTGGATCTTCTCTGATAATTGTTCATTATGAAGAAACACTCTTCATCAATCAATAAAACATTTCTCAACAGCATTCATCTCTGTTAAACAAGACGCAAAAAACTTTTTCACACTTATTGCTAACCTAGCCTAATCACAATGGCAAGAATCAGTCTCCAATCCAACCAAACAACAAATTAATTACAAAGTATCAGTTTTTTTTCCCAACACTAGAAACACGCGCTTTTGAGCTACAGCAACTCGTGTATAAAAACATGCGCATATTCAAAGCAATAGATAAGAACTTTTCGATATCTAAGATTTTGAATTAATATCGATAAAGTGAGTGTTTAAAAATTTTCGGAGGTTTAAGATTTTGAACAAATGAATATTCATATTTTCCTTTAAATAGATCAGCTGGAGCCGGACACGCGAAGCGTGGCCGGCCCCCATAGACTAGCTGGATTGGTCACGCTTCGCGTGGCCAGATTCAGCTTGGTGAATTAATAAAGAAGTTTTTGTCGTCTCAACCAAAATTCATCAGACAAAGCTCAGAATGCGGAATCTAATATGCCGCGCAATATTGTAATAAATTCACATGATTGAAAAAAAGAAAATCGAAAATGATCAATTTCCCCTTTAAAAATGTTTGTTAGTCAAGAAATGACGAACCCTCATGCCTTGTCCTTGCTTTCGGACCAATGATTGTAACATAATTTCATTGCCACTCAAGTACATATTTCGAATCTGACCAGCAAAACCTGATAAACCACGTTCTGTTCGTGATCCTGTAATTTATTGAAATCAATCGTCAAACATAATACAATAATGAGAAAGAAAAGAATTCGGAAAATGCTTCACCTATGAACCACGTGTAAACATCCGGAGGTATGATATAAGCATTCAAAATGCTGCTTTCGTTGTCCACATTCAACATCATTTCATTTACATTTACTTCCCAGTATACTGCATGCCATCTATTATCATTTATATGCATTTTCGATTGAATTTCAAAAACTTTGCTTCCGCTTACAACCTGTCCTATCAGGTGTCCATCTGAAGGTTTACCGTTTGATAAAATATGATAAATTGAAATATTTTTATGGTACAAACTGTGCCAAGAGGCTAAAAGCCAATCTTTCAAAATAGATCAATCTTATGAGCGCAGCGTAAAAAGAAGGAAAAAAAAAAATGAACTGTGTTCTAGAAAAATAGCTTAAACTCAATAATCAACTAGAAAAGGTGGTGATAAAATAACTTCCGGCAAACTTTCATGGAACAATTTTTGAATCAGCAACCTGCAAGATAGATTTGATACCAACGTTGCCCATTCAACGATTCCCATGTAAAAATTGTCATTCGAGCATGTGACATGCGTATCTGAAACTCGACATCCATTGCTGAGTCGAATAAAGCCTGTGAACCTGCCAAACGAGCATTGCGATTCAGAAATGTTATTCCATCAAATACATCTGCATGAAAATATTACGAAATAATGAAATAATGCAGATAATATAAGCTAAAATGAGCCAGTAGAAAATCGAGAAACTCTTCTAATCTTCTTAATAAAATTATTTCTTTATCAATATAATTGATTTGTATGAAGCCCAAATTAGCAACGGCACACTCACGGCGTTGGCTACATATAAGAGGGCCAATAAAAACATTTATTGATGAGGTGGCTGTTGTGCCACCAAGGTATAAATTCATCACTGGTAGCAATTGCATGTGAGGATTGTAGCCTTCATCAACACTATCTTCACCACTATCACAATTACACATTCTGAAATGCACAGTTGGCTAAGTTTGGCTGAACAATACTGAATTATCAAAGGCATATTTCAAAGAGATAATTGAAGTTTAAGAACTCAAATTCATTACTAAAATACAAGAATTATTTATTCAATAAGAAAATGTTTTTAATTCACGCATCATCAAATGATTAGCGTGGAATAAAAAGAAAGCAGAAAAAGTGGAGTGAATGAAACTCGCAAAACCTGTTATGCATGCAGGATGAATTTGCTGCACATGAACACATCTTTGAATAAGGTGGTGCATCACCCCATTGCATTGCATGTTGACCAATCCTTGTACTATACCATGATGATGGCCTTCTTTCTGCACCATAACTCATCAATTTTGCACCTCCTCGACATTCGTAACGCATATACTGCAATTGTAGCATTTACTTTATCATCAGAATTCACTGAAGCCACCTTTTTTTCACAACTTTTACAGTTTTGCGTAAATTAGTTTAGGGTAAAAGATCAAGTAATGTACTTGACACTTAGATTAAATAAATTAGCAACAAAGATATATACACCTGCTGACAATTTTCAAATCCTTCAATAAAACGATCCAATTGATTGGTACCAATACCGTAATCAAGTGATTTCTTGATCGACCCTGGTCCATAATCACCACTAATCGCAATATCACTACTTCCAAATTGATGGAATATTTTTGAGACAATTTTTGTGTCATCGTAATCCTTGAAATTTTGTTCACACTGTACCATTAGTGGCTCCAATGGATTTCCACCATCCAGATCAATTGTAATATTCTTCTTTCTGATGAGTGGATTCTTCATAAAGAATTCTTCACAGGAATGATAGTTCTGTGCTGAATTATTACCATCATAATAGTTGGATTTTTCATCCCTCCAACATTTATGAAATTAGCATCGATGAGATGAAATCATAACTTCTAGCAAAGATTGAAGACAATAATGACATTCTCAAATTGTGTATATGAATACAATTAATTTATAAAATAAAAGTTGCTGCAAATTTTCAAGTGTAATTATCTCATTCAATTCTCATTATCACGTGATTCTCTCATTAACAATATGATTGATAACTCACTTGCATGGCATGTTTTCCCGTAATAACTATCACGACAATTACAACTGAAGTCATTCAAAGATATCTGCTCACAAATCGCATGATTTTCGCAAGGATTCGGAAGACATCTAGGAAGCAAATTTTGATTTTTGTGTTTCTTATATTATTCTTTCGTAAGCTTTGTATAATATAATTGATCTTCAGTCCATTATTGCACATTATTTTCTTTGCAGAATTTTTCATAATCTTTATAAAAATTTACGTTAAATTTACGTCTTGAAACTTACTTTTAAATAAATGCTCATATTTTAAAGGAAATATCAAGTTCTACCAATATATTAGCCTAATATAGATTGATGTATCAGCATATGTTAACATCAGTATGACAGTTTTATTTGCAATCGAAAACATATTTGGAAGCTGATAATATGCAAAAAAAAATTAACTACCTTTCTTGAAAATGACATGCATCCAGCGTAACATTGCCAATTAAGTTTGATGATTTAAAAGCTACAGTAGCCGATCGATAGCATCCAATTGCTGATAAATGAAAATGAGTAAGTTGCCTAGCTAAATTTCGTACTGCAATTCCTTCTAACCAAAGTACCGTTTTGCTGTCCACCTCAACATGTAATCGCGTCCCCCAAATCATCAATGATAGAGAATGCCAACTGCCATCATTGACTAATTTGCCTGTATTTCTGGATATTACAAAGATATTTGAAGGTTCTTCTTATTTAAGCAATGTGTCTTTAAAAAAAAATGTGTTAATAAGGAATTCGTTTCTGCAGAAGATGATTGATACAAAACAATAATATATAATCTTTGATAATTAAAGGAACCAAAGAATGGATTATTTATGAGTGGATGATTTTTGAAAAATGGATGATTTTTTTAATGAATGAAAAGAATGGATGATTTTTGAACCTGATCGTGGCAGTTGCTCAACTTCAGACATATTAGCAAACATTGTTAAAACCAATAAGCCCTTCCGATTGAGTGCTATCCGTGCGAGCGATTTATTTTTTTCATCGGTTAATAAGAGTATGGAAGTTGGCTGAGGTAGAATGCGAAATTCGATTGAAAATGGCAAAAATAAAAATGGTATTGATACATAGCCTCCAGTCATAATGGTCATCGGTTGTGATTTTGGCATCTGCACCGAAAAATGCATCGAATATTAATTGAAATTTTGCGAAAGATCAAAGTCTTTCTCCACCACTTTAATTTCAAATTTTCTAATAGAATTCAAAGTGTTCAAGAAGTGCTTTCTTTTTCTTTATGTTATATTCAAGTTTTTTGTCTATCATTTGGTCTTCAACATAGAGTTTAGAATACAACATGGATTGATTACTTGACAATCTTTGCGCAATGATCTGGGTATTTCAGCCAAGAGGTCAACATTGTTGAGCATGATCCGAGCAAAACATCCATGATAGCTCGTCTCAATACCAGTACTCATGTCGTCTATTGGTCGTCCACCAATATGAATGTTTGTATCGAAATCCAACTTCCTATATAAACCGGATGGACCAGTGGTATTCATGATAACGCCGTCCACATACAACTGTACGGAATCAAACTGATGAATCCAACGGATTTCATGCCATTCACCATCATTCAATGCTGTCCCTCCAGAAATTGTTGTTTGCGTAAGTGAGCCTGAAATCTGTTTTAAAAATTTTCTACGATATAAAATTAAATAATGTTATTTTCTACGCTGGTTCTGTAACTTTTTTTTTTTTTTTTAAACATATTAACACATTCTTCTCCAGAATAGTAAATTTTTTTTTCATAACCAATTTAATAAATTAAATGTAATTAAACACAACTAATTTACCAAAATCAAAAATAATAAAAATTTTGCCATGAACAATTTGGGCAATCAGTAAATCGCCTTGTTCGGCCATCGAAAATACGAATATTCCATTTTCAAATGTGCGAAACACAACAACCAAATGATTTTCATACATTGAAACGATACCAGCTTTATGCGTATCAACGGAATACATATTATCATTGAAATATGATATTGGCGTTGCTAAAGACATTTCATTAAAATTATTCTATCTGTTAAATTAACCTTCTGCTAGTTAAATTAACAGTATAGTTCGGATTGCTTGTATTTATCAGCTAATACAAAGTATTTTTCCTCGCTTGCTTGAAAATTGTGTAAACTTTCTCTATGTTCATTCATTTCAGCTACTATGAATATCACGTTTCTCTCTCCCATCATGATCACGTAACAAATCGGATTTTCACAATTTCTCTTTTTTTTTTTTCAATGAAATACTTACAGTATTTACAGGCAGTAATCACGACAGTAGGAATGATATCAGCATCGGAATTATATACGGGTACAATATAAATTCTTTTTGTAAGTACATCTAACGTCTGCCATTCAGAAACCGTAGCTGACAGTGACGAATATAAAATCTTCAAATCAGATTAATACTTAAATATAAATGACATTTTTCAATGAAAAAATTAACATATCTTGAGATTATATGAATTTCGAAAATCAATTTACTTAATGGATATTACTTCAACAGAGTAAAATGTTCTCTTGAATGTCATACCAGCCGCTATTGATGTTTTTTTTTTCAATAACCTGGAATTTTTATGTCAAATGTATGATAAAATTTGGTATGGCACTATATTTTTTGTCATTAAATGATGGTCGGTATCAATGATTACTTTTTAAATATAAAAATCACAAGTCGAATTTTTAAGAGAATTTTCAAACATACCAAAGGTGATCCATTAGGAGTGCGTATTTGAATTTTGGCAGTATGATCATCACTAACTTCGATATATACATAAAATAATGATAAGGGGGCCAAAATGGCAATTCTTTGAATGATATGTAGAAAGCCAAGATCGATATTTAGCGCAGAAAAACTTTGCTCTCCGCAATTTAAACCATCCACCAAAGTTAAATTTGTTACTGAGAAAACAAGTTGTCATATTCAATTAGTCAAAAAAATATATTGTACTAATCTTAAATGTAATCATAAAAAATGAATGAAATTTATTGCAAAACTGATTTGCATTAAATCAATTTTTATTAGAATTTCCAAATTCAAAGACTATATCATTAATTCTAATTGTAAAGAAAATCAAATAAGAAAGCGAATTTATTAAACGTGTGAAAGAAAAATTATGAATGGAGATGAGATAAAGAAAAAAACAAAATGACAAAATATATTGGTGATACTTTACCTGGAAGAAAGAGGGAAGTAGGTAAAAATAATGAAAAAAAAAGTGGCAAAGGGCAGTAAGATTGTCGTCGCATCGAAGTAATTTAATTTTTCAATAGCCAATTTCAAGAAGTGGTTGCGACAGGTGGTGACCAGCACGGACAGCACGATGACCAGTAGGAAAAATCATTACTGGATAGATGGTAGTACTATACAGCTGCTGGTTATGTTATACTGTACAATAATTAGTTGGAGAAAATGGCGTAAATTTGATCAAATTTTGTGATTTTTGGCGCAGTTGTTTGCTTAGTGATAAGGATGGGAAAAGAATCGCCAAATGAGGAATTGTTTGGGATGGACAATGACCATCAAAGAAAGAAACTTGAACTTAACAATGCCCCATCCTTTTTCATAAATATCCTACGACAGAGTAACAACCAATCGAGCAGCTGCAATAATAATCTATTTCTCTTGGCCCATCTATTTCTCTTGGCTCTCTTCGGCACACCATCTGCGAGCTGCAAGTCTATTCTCTGTTGTTTCTTCTGCTAAGTACTTCATTCTTTCTTGATTGATAGATTTGATGCTATAGGAACAGGCTTAGGCTTTGGAGACTACCAACCAAATGCACAAACATTTATTTCTTTCTTAATAATTGATGAAGGATTTCATTCCTAATAAAGGCCAAACTGTCTAGCCTGAAGCCTAAATAGCAACTTATCATTTCGACCTTTCGCCTTTCGGCAAAATCTAACATGACCAATGGTCAAGGCTCAAATCAATTCGATGCATTCAGAAGTGGACATAAAAATATCTGTCCCTATCTCTTCCTCTCTCTCTCTCTCTTTCTCTCCCTCTTGCATTGACATTAATTAGCATATTTGTTTGCTTAATCCACATGAATATCAATAATATTTATTCACTCCGTTTTTTTTTTTTTTTTTTGGCACTATTACGATCATTTATACCGGATTATGCCTGAATTATATCTGATTATAACTGAATTATACTTGATTATTCCATTAAAAAAAATCAAGTTATCGGATAATTTTGCAGAAGAAATTATTCACAGTGAAAGGATAATAGTAGACAAGAACGAGCAATAAGCATGTAGTATGGATTTTTTTTTCAAAAAAAAAGATGAATGAACTAAGTTGAAAAATTCAAAAAATTGAACTATAATAGATTGATAATGATAAACGAACTAAAACAACAAGTTTTTATGCTGTAAATATCAGTAAAATCGAAGTTCCATAAGTCATTTGCACGTTTCATTCAAGTTTTGCCATATCCACGGCCGTAAAGACGGCTTAGTTAATTGATGTATTCAAAAGGTTCATCAGTCAGTAGCCCAATCTTTCTCCATTAATCATTATCGTTCATGTTTTCCACAGATATAACAGAGTCTAACTTTTCTCCCTGACATACATATTTCCTTCATGCTCAAAATGAAGTTGCAGTTAAGCTGTACAATAACCAGAAGTTTTTCTATATTAACTAAGTCCACTTCTTTTTCAAATGATAGTTTTTAATGCTAAAATTATGATTAGTCATAATGGAAAGAGGAAAACATTTTCTCCAATATTTTGGAATGATTATCACAACTTACTGAAATATGAAATGTGATTTGAAATTTTAAGTTAGAATAAAACATTCATCACATAACAAATAATTCAATAAAGACATTAAAATTTAGCTTAAGGATACGATTTTATCACTGTTCTTTATAATAAACAGTACATTAATGCTTATAAAGTTGTCTATTCTTGAATCAGAAAACTGACAAAACTGACTAATGCTGTGAAAACATCAGCTACGCTTACCCTTAGCATATCTCATTTCATTCCAATCATTTCAGTTGTTTGATGATTGCAAACGCATATATAACATGTAATGCAAGATGACTTTGAAGTTGAAAGGGTGAATTTATATTTGTGATAGCATGGTTCCTGGCACTATATTTTGATCAGGCTGAATCGTTCATAAGATTATCAGATCGTATTGCTCTTCTGTCCCTTACATCATCTGCTTCTAATCAAAATGATGGCATCCGAAGATTAACTTAACTAGTCACTTAACCATGATTTTCCTATGATTTCCAATATATCCTTAACTTATCGATATTTCAAATTTTTTAATGTTATGACGAATTGCACATTTTTTTTTCTACATGATTCGAAAAAATACAGTATGGAAGCCTATATGAACATGACAAAAATTGCTTTGACAAAGCCATTGATTTTTCGCTAAAAATTGCTTCGAAAACAATTTTTTGTCACTGAGACCTATTTATAGAAACAATGCCATTATCAAAAAGAACAGTATCACTGGAAATATCACCATTCAAACTGTTATTGATGCTAGAATTATTAATCAGCAAAAATTATAATAATCGTAGATCATTACACAAAATCCAATTTTTCCACCACATTCAGCCTAAAATAATTTGCAAAGATGTTCTTATGAATGCTATATGTGAAGACGAGCACATGCTCATTTGATTCTGGAAGAATCCCATTAGTTTACTTTCTTTTGAAGCCTAGCAAAATCTTTTATTAAGTTCTTTCCATTTATTTATGAGGATTAGAGAGAAAAGTTCGAGAAGTTTGCAAGTAACATTATCAGTTTTTTTTTTTTGTTTGAAACAAGATCCCTACCATTTCCAATTTTCGTCGAAATGTTGATCTAGAAGGCTATTACGCTAAATAAACAATAACAATTATGAAACAAAGCCAAGTAAAGTTAATTTTTCCAATTGTTTTTATTTCAATTATAGCGCTATACAAGTATTCAGAAAATAAAGATTCCATAAAATTTTTGCGGGAAATCTTTAAAATTTGAAAAAATTCAACAAAAAAGTCAGATTTAAACGCAACTATTTTTCCTCTGTGAATTTGAAATCTATTTTCACTAGGTGATTTAAACATGTTTATTTTTCAGATATTTGTTTTATGAAGATTCACAATTTGATTTTACTGACTCTCCTATCTTTTCAAAAAAAAGAAAAAAAAAAAACTTGGTATTGGAAAGGGAAAAGAAACTTGGTATCGACAGATACTTTGCGAATATAAAAAATGAAAAACTTTCTGAGGTTTTGAAATCCATTGAATTGTAAAATGTAAGTTGGTATTTCAAATTATTTCATTCTTTATAAAATAGATGTGATATTTTTAATGGTTTATGATCGAAAGCACAAGGTGTTTATTTGAATCATACAGATTCCATCGATGGTTGAATTTCAAACTCATGATGAATTATTTACGAAAAATTGGTGTTGAACAAGCATTACACTGAAACATCATGCAGAGAGTTCACCCAGGTTATCAGTATTATCAATTGATTATCAGTGTGGATCGGTTATCAGGAACAGTAGTATGATAAAATTATTAGCAAAAGTTCCAATTGCGAAGTTATGCAAACTCAGGTAAGTAAAGCAGTTAGTAAAGCAGTCATGAATGAAATATTAAACTATTTGATCATTTTCAGATGCTCGTTATGGATATTTAATTTCTGCAAAAATAGGATTCTCCCTCGACTTCAATGAATGACGACTTTGTTATGTTTGCTGGAAATTTCGCCACCATAAAATTTGCATACTGCACTATGCTACTTCATAGCAACACCCTCTGCGCTTCACAATAGCATTTCTTCTGATACCAAAATTTGCATATGATTCATTTGTACGTGCAATTTCACAATTCGCATAGGATTCATTGTATATATACGTGCAATTCCAAGCAACAAAATCATTTGCGAGTTTGCTTTCTTTGCTTGAGGTCGTTTGGGTTCTTATCTCCGTTGTTGATTTGTTCAACGTGGGTCTGATCTCCGTTTTTCATTTATCTCCTGAATCTTTTGTAAACGTGGATAAAGTGTACAATTACCTTACGTTTAACGTCTTGTTTCTTTTGTATATTTGTTCTTATGACATGGTTAAACAAAAATATGTAAGTTTCATGATATGTTACGGAGCGCTTCTTTCGGAGGGTGGGAGATTCTTTTTAACTTACCGGTCTCGATGACCGTTTACATAGATCTTTAATCTAATGGTGAATAGTGATACAATTTAAAATAATATCAAGTCCATTTTTATTTCCAGTAAATTGCGGTATTTGCTCAACGAAGCCTCCGTCATTGTAACAACTGAGACAGGTAAAATATTCAGCGACGCTATCATCGAATAGAAAAATGAATCGTATTCAAACCATGTCAAATAATCATAAATTTCAAAGCCTAAATCATGCGTTTGCAAAATGGAGTTTAATTAATGACTAATGAAATAGTTGTGATGGGATACCTATTCTACTTCATCAGTCGAAATGCATTTCTCTTGTTTTTTGTCTGAGTTTCCCTAGAGATTTTTTTTGAGCGTCATCCCTTTTAACTCACGAATTTCAGAGAAATAACATCATCTATTTATAATTTTATGCCTTGCTAAATCAAAATTTCTCATATAAAAGAAATGGATCGTAATATAATTTTGCTATATTAGATTGGAAAAAATTCGTTCCTTCTCGATGTTATTTTAATTTGAAAAAGCCTTAGTGGGCGGTTTTAACACAGCTTTAAGTGATTCCAAATAGTTGATTTTTCCAGAACTCATTATCGAATCCTATGCGTTCATCGCTTTTTGGATCAAATCACCAGAATTCTGCATTTGACATAATCATCGTATGAACCTACTTTTTGCAGAGTTAGCATAAAGATTTTAGAATACGAACGATATGGCTGATCGGAAAAATGCGCAAAAAAATATCAAAGCAGCAATGAAATCATCAAAGAACAAATTGCTATTCGAAACCATCAAGGAACAAATTAATGATTTGAAACAATGCACGCAATTATTTGATGATTTGAAGAATTGTGCACAATCAATGCAAAAAAATATCGAAGTAAGCAATTTTAGTTCTTTTTATGTGATTTTCTTTTTTTATATGTAATACTATGTTTAGAAAATGGAAGATGTATTTCATCTAGCCATGAAGTTGCAAGATATGAAAAATATCTCAAAGGATCTGGACATGCTGGTGAAAGAAAAGGAGAAAATATATCAAGAAAAAGTAAACTTTAAATTTAAAGAATAATTCTTAATGCTATGATGAAATGGTGACATCAGATTCCGTTTAGAACTAAAACTATTTTAGCTGTTTTGATGTTCAATTTTCAAACTTTTTTTAGATGTTGAAATTTTTAACCATCAAAATTTTAATGAATATGTAAAATAACTTCCGAAAAGTAAGCAGATACAAAGTGATGAAATATCTCACTAGAATTTTCTAATCATTTAATGTAATATATTTTACAAAAAACAGCGTTATCGGTATAGCCCTATCAGAGTTCTGAAATAGACTTCTGATTTATTAGCGATATAGAATGTAATAAATATTCGGTTGTAGATTCTGGAGAACAAACTTCTTAAGCAGCGGTTGAGTCATCTTCTGAATAAATCCAAACGTTTGGTAAAGATAGCCGAAGAACAGATCAAACGGTATCAAAAACGACAGCAGCTTTATCCGTTAACCGTTGTGTCCGAGGAGAATAATAAAAATTAAATTGCTATCTTACCCCAATAGAGTTAATGACATAATCTGATGAGAAAATCATAGTTAATTCTTTATAGAGTTGATTCCCAAGATTTCCCAAATGTCGTGGAGCAAAAACATATCGTACTTGTGCGCATAAATTGGTATAAATTTCAGACTTCGCATCGTGGAACTGAACAACTGTAGAAATATACAGATGTGGAAAGAAAGAGCTGATCAGCAGCGTGGTAAGAGATTTACTGAGTAACTATCAATTATTCTCATTGTGACCAACATAATTTTAAACCATATTAATGCTAACGCATTTTCAGATTTAGCTTTGATTCATAAGCAAACTTTTTTAAGCATGTTTCGGACAAAGGAAAGATGACACTACCTGTAATGGTGGCAACAACTGTGAATGACGAGCTATCGGAAGGTAATTGAAAGCGTGATGAACGGTGAACTATCCGAAAAACTTTTTTTTTTTTTCTTCTCAGTATATTTTATTTAGTTGATGACAATTTTATCGGAAAATTCGAATCTGCCTAATTCAAAATAAAAGATGCTGCAAATTTTAGTCAAAGTCCTTTTATTCTAAAACATTTCCTTGACTTAATATTTCTCATCTTCATCAGTAAGCATTAGTGATGTTGTTGATAAATAGTATTTTGCTGATTTCTGGTGATTACTATTCAGTAAGTCTATAGTGAGAATGATCATAGAGATAAATTTACAACTTTACTTAGAATCCAGTCTAATACCAAAGAGGCGTCATATACTCAAACGCATGTTACGCCACAAGTATTAAACTTGACAGAGCACTAAAGATTTAATCAAGCTTTTATTTGAGAGATTTCCTTTCAAACCTATTGTATTTCCGTTTAACTAATAAATTTTAAGAAGAGAAATGAAAAATTGTAATTTAAAAAAAAAAAAATTGTTTATTGCTGTTTATATTAGTCACCCTTTTTTATTGTTTCAAAGCATTTTGTTGAAGCGCATACAAATGTTAATTACACGTACGTGTTTTTTATGGAAGTGAACTGTATGCTTGTTTTTTAATTACTGTTTTTCAAGAGTTAGAATTAAAAGTTTTGTCGTTTATATATGCATTAATGACAAATTAAATTACGAAGAAAACACTGCAATATCTTCGACTTTACGCTTAGAGGTACAAGAAATTAAAACGAAATATGGGGAAGGGATGGAAATTTTCATTGCAGTCCGCGGTTTGCAGCGTACTTTTTTTTTTTTTTTTTTTTTGTTTACAAAATGGAGCGTGGTTTCATTTGTTGCCAAACATTGGTGCCTGGAGGGGGGGAGGAGCGTGAGACGAATGTTGTAAATTGCTTTCGTTCGAGGTTTACGTTAGAATTGCTTTGTATTCATGATAAATACATAAATCAGAGAATAACAGAGGATGGTGATAAACAGCATTTCGCGATTGAACTTGTGTCTCTACGCATTCTTTATACGTTACCGCGAAATTATTTCAGAATTTTTCTTTTCTCGGTCGCTTCATTATTTGGATATTCATATCATAATTATACAATGAGCCGCAGGTCTGTCATTAATTTCATTGATTCTGTGATATTTTTACAGTCATGAAATGTCATATCTAGCATGTATCGGATTATGATGTGAATTATGACAGTCAAGTATCGTAAAAATATAACAAGAGATGACGTAGAAGCTTCAGACAGACCAAGAAAGCAAATATTGTGCTAGTTTTATAGTCCGAAATACCAAAATAGCTGTGGATTAAATGAAGTGGCTAGAGAACTAATATATAGTCTCTGTTTGCACATAGCTTGTTATCATCAGGAGATGCGTGTTACTGATGATTGGATAGTTTTGACTGTCTTAATTAGAATTGGTCAATATGTTGGACTTGTATGCTTCTCAGTTACAATTCAATAGGCAAACATAAAGACGATTGAAATTCGCTGGCATCTATCGGTCGGTTGTCGTGTGAGAAGATTTAACTTTATATCATTTTCTATGTTATATGAAAGGAGATATTTAAGATAAGTTGAATTATTATAGAATTGCAACTTTGCATTCATCGGATAAAAAACCAAGGAGTCGGAGCAGTAGTCCGCCTAATAATGATGAGAAGCGTCAGCAAGGATTTTTTGTTGGTGGTAGCGAACAGAGGTAAACTTGGTTGAACGTTCTGCCGTATAATTTTTGTGAAGGCTTCGATTATGTGCTGTCCTTAATTTCTCTTAAGGAAATAAACAATCACTTGAGTTAATTTCAGAACTACTTTGGAAGTATATGAATATGCTGCCGTATCTCCTCGTTCTATATTCTCTCAAACTGGTTGCAAAATAACTTGAATATTTCTTAAATAAATTAGAAGACACTGATACAATTTATGGAAATTTATATTAAACATCGTAATGTATTTACATTTCATTATCGTTTTAAACAATATTTCAGTGGGAATCTCGTGCTTGGACCAGATAGTTCACGTAATGAAGACATCGTTTCACAGTTCTTCAATTCAGCTCGTGCACATGGTGCCGAATCTCTTACACCAGAAGAGAATGCTAAATTTGGAACACGTGATGCAGTAAAGTTCGCTTCGGGTAGTAAAGGATATCGTTTGGGGGATACTGTACAGCCGTCCGAGTTGGTTGAATCAAATGTTTCCTCTGATTCAGTTCCAGTAAGCACATTTTGTTATCTCTTTCATATTTGAGTTTTTAAAATTTGTGTCAGGATTTTTCTGATTGTGTGTTAGTTTTGATTTTTTTTTTTTTTTTTTTTTTTTTGAAATAGATTTAGGATAACCAATCCTACTTGTGTTTTAGCAAGAAGTGACACTTATTATGTGGGAAAATGGATTTACGGTAGATAATGGGCCACTTCGACTGTACAATGATCTACCAAATCATTCATTTTTGCAATCGATTAGCGAAGGGTAATTTTAAACATAATTAAATAAATTTTTTGCTTTTTATAATTATTTGTTTCCTGAAAGTTTTGAAGTAATGTAAGAAGATATAAAAACTTTTCGTTGGATTCTGGTGTGTTTGAATCACTTTTTGTGAAAATTAGGACCATAGCTAATTTATTGGATTCTTATTGGAGCTAATTTATTGGAATAGCAGTTATTGTTTTTGTTGAAGGATTCGGAATTACGATTGCTGAAACCCTCATCGATTTTGGCTGTCATATTGATAAAGCAAAATGGAATGTTTTTTGACACATCAAACAAGCCAAAGAAATCTTTCGGCTTAGTGGTTAACTGAAGCTAGTGTGTTCTAACCACCAACATCTAAACCGACTTGTAAATTGAGTGGAAAATTTGACTAATAGTGATCATAGGTCTTTTTAATTAGTCCACCATGGGACTGCGTAGTCGTGATACTATTGGATAAGCGTTTCAATGGACAATCTTTTGATGTAAATATTTTGGTTGCAGCATTTTTCTAGCGGTCTGTACTTTCAAATGCATTTGTTCTTCTGGAGTATATGGGATGTATTGTTTAGTACTTATATTTAAAACAATTTAGGCACATTCCGAACGAGATAATTCGACAATATCCGGGTAAAACTATTGACATTCGAATGGAACGTCGATATCAGCCATATGTAGTTAAATCGAAACCATTCAGTGGACAAGGACAGAGACTAGGTGAAATTGTTCCTGCTATCATTTCTGCAGGAAACCTCGAGCAAAACACGAGTAATGGTGCTAATCCAGCGAACAGTGGATGTGTAGGTAAGCTGTATTTATAACACTAGCAAAAAAATTTGAACTGATCTTGTTCACTCTGTTCATCTTTATAATATTTAATGAATATTAATAAATTTTATCTTTGAGGATACTGCCTGAATTACTTTTGTGCAGTGTCTCGTCTTTCAGGAAATACACATCTTAGAAATGCACTTTTTCAGTTTGCCATTAACACATTACGAAGGTCATTGTATAATTGTCACTCAGTGATTTAAAAATAATTGTTTGGGTAATTTTTAGATTCTCATTGTGTTAAGAAAGCTCAGGAAACTATAAAACTAATTGATGGGGAGCCTATTACGCATGTGCAAATTCGATTACCAAGTGGAGGACGGATTATCGGGCAATTCAATCATAATCATACAGTTGGAGATATTCGGAATTTCCTCGTAATGTGAGTCACAGTTTTTCAATGATTGTTTTTTAATACGGAATTTACATTTATATTCATTTCCAAATATGCAGTATCAAGTATTATTACGATGATTTTTAGTGCGGCACCAGATTATGCCTTCCAGCCGTTTAATTTGATGACAACTTTTCCGAATAAAGTGATCGAACAAGAGAACACTTCTTTGAAAGAAGCAGGTTTATTGAACGCAGTTATTGTTGTGAAACTTGTATAATTTATGTTCGCTATAGTTCTTGTTATTTTACTTCATGTTCCATCATTTCTTTAAATGACAAGTTATCTGTTTTATAGAAATTTTTCAGTAACATCAATGTATAACACATGGATAGCAGAACTTTCATATTTCGGAAGGGGAATATCATGATATTTCCTTTTTCCACTTTTTCTTATAAGGATTATTTGAATTGCTGTGTTAAAGAACCGCAAATAAAAAAACTTTCATTTCATGTCATTGTTCAACCTACTGGTTTTCCGCAGTTTTTGCCTTTTATTGTTTTTTGGAATTTCGTTTATGTGAAGGCGCATAATCATCGAAATCTGCATTTGTGAAGAAAGAGGGTTGAAAGAAGGGAAGAAAGAATGGGAGAAAATTTAACAGGATATTATGTCGTAATTCATCTGATATCACGAATTTCTTTCATCAAACTTATGTAAGTAGACGATCTATTATACTAATCATACGGATAGTCTCCGCAGTGTTGGTTGCATGTGCTTTGTATGTTGTTGAAAGAGTGATGCAAATATGCGTTTTTTTTTTTTTTTTTTGATTGGTTTTAAAATTAAAGCTTAGTCAGCCTCGAAAACGAATTAGAATAGATGAAACTTAAGTGAATTTAGTACATTCTGGAAAAGCTGATGATTTCTTATTTTTTTTGGTTTTCGATCGTCTCATAATTTCGAGAATGTTTTAATTGTCGCGTTGATATTTTGGTATTTTGTTTCTTCTGTATATCATCTCTTATGTTCAGATTCCGATGAGCTTGAAAGAAATTTTTGGTTTGCGAGTATTGACAAAATTCTTTCAAATAGTTAAAGGTTGCGGTGGTTGGATAGGTTTCACGAAGAAACGTTATTTGTAAGCATATTTGAAATATTTTACTGCATCAGTATTATTTTTTACGTAATTGCAGACATTGAAATAGATTTCATGTGTGATATTCTGTATTTAAATGTGGTAGAGAAAGAAATATATTTTACAACCACATTAGTCTTCGTGTTATTTTTAACTTTTACCAGTTTCTCTTTATTTTGATATATTTTCTATATCCTATTCAGAATGGATGAAACGAGAATTGGGAAGTTCATGGGAGAAGACAAATTCGGCAATAAATATTACGAAGTTTGTGAGACTTTTTCTTTTATAGTTTTTGTGATTTTTTAATCCCTTGCGAAGCGATTGAAACCGATATTAAATCATTAAATTTCTTATATGTTTTCAAGGACAATTCATATTTTATGCCCCGAAATCGCTGGGTTGAATATCCAGAACATGTTTGGCTTGAATATGATGCTTCTCAAATTCCTGCTGAATGGTCAGTTAATCTTTCTTTAATTCTGGTCTTATTCACCATTTAAAATTTTGTCCTGCCATCATTCAAATTATGGTTTAAAGAAACGCTCGAATAATTTACGTGCAATTTTAAAAACTCATTTTCATAGGCACATGTGGTTACATCATATAACCGATGAAACTCCTGTTCAGAATCCTCCAGAACAAAGAAAGTGGATGTTGGATCATGAAGAGACTTTAACTTTATTGGAGTAAGTGTAACAAGTATTTTATTATCATTCTTCTAAACTTTTGATACTGTTTAAGAAGTTTCATTGTTTTGCATGGTTTTGAAATTTAAAGAGTTTTTACCATAGTAGATTATAAGTTTGTGTTTTATTTATTTCATTCAAGGTTTGTTGGATTTAACTAATGGTAATGAAATACAAAAGTTTGTTTTTCAGAAATCGGAAGTATTATCCTTATTCGACAACAAGACAAAAACTCTCTTTATGGAACCCGAAGTTTAAGGAAACATAATAATTGATTCAAGATGTCTATTCTTCTGTGTTCATATTAATATAGAATATCGTTGCTTACCTGACTTGTAGATCGCAGTATTTAGTTTCCAATAAAGATTATTTTGGATTTTCGAAAATTTCTTTGTTAAAAATTAGTTGCTATAATGATCAAGACTAGAGTGCAGTTTTTTTTTATTTTCATATTATTTGGGTTGATAAAGATTATGAAAATGAGGACTTGGAAGGTTTATAGGCTTATCTTAGGCTTATATTTTTTTTTCTGATACAAGAGATTCATGTTTTTTAGGTAATATTATGAAAATGAATTGAACATAGCCAAATCTGAAGAGCTACGAGGTCGTTGATTATAACTTCGTGATATACTAAATATCAAAATGAGCTTTCTAAATTTCAAATTGAGGATGATATATGCTTCTGTATCGTGATAACTTTGCATAATAAAGGTGTGCACTATATTTTTCAGAAGAAGGATGTTTTAGGATTTTAGGTCTAATTTATTAAGTAACTGTCCATATTGCGCGCTGCATTTCTATACATCGCATTTTTCACTGGACACCTGAGTACATGGCGCGTGAGTTACGCTGGAAAACGTGTGCAATTCTTTTAGCTCATCAAGTGGCCAGAGATTCCTGTTGTTCGAACAGTCTAACTTTAATCGATGACATTTAGTAGTTTATCTCGACTTACTTGATGCTTCTGGAAATATCTTGAGAGAGTCTTTTCTAACTAATTCATATATAAAATAATATTTTTGGAGTCAGTGAATGTTTGAATTACACGAAAAATTATACAATATTTCTGAACGGATAAAGGATAAGATAGGAATGGAAATGGACATTCAAATGAATATGGATGACAATAATTGGGTTTAAACGCTCTGAGGGCGTCATTTGGGAGATCTTTGAGTTGTGTTGATTTGACCCAAATTGCTAAGAAAGGATAGGGGGTAGGGGAGCAGTTCGTTGGGTGGTGAATGTTACGTTCATGATGAGCATTATTAGTTTACTGTTACGTACATCACCATTCAGTCGCTTCTTTGTTATCATCACTGTTGTTGTTAGCCAGTTCAGGCTTAGTTATCAGTTCCGATGGAAACGCGACTTCATGTATGTTTCCGAAGTAAATTCCACCGATGCTACATGTTTTCAGGTAACTCTAAGAGCATTTCGGTTGGTTGATACGAAATAGGATAAGCTTTCTTGCTAATAATAAAATAAGATTTAATAATGATAGGCAACGATTAGTAACTTATATCGCTATCTTCTTAAATTTGCTAGTTGATCTCTTAAAACTTGCCGACCGTAGAGCATCATTAAATGAATCTGTTGACCAAAGATTCACATTATGAGATTAAAAATGTCAAAAGCTGCATTCATTTTTGTATTTATGAAATAATACTGAATGGATTTCATTCCTACTCAAGTTTGAAAAAATTGTTTTATAAATGATTATAACAAAAGTCCTTAAATTAGGTTCCATTGATATGTACGGATTCTGATTATTCACTTCACATATGTCAGGATTGCAATAATGAATGGAAAAATCTATTTGAACATGAATTCAACTTAAGCATGACGAATTTTTATGAATTTCCTTTGCATCCCGCAGTACTAGATCGTGCTGGATTCATTACTTACTGCAACATATCGGAACAGCGCACTCAATGCTACATTAATGAATGTAATGATCAGGCCAGTTTTTCTTTTTTTATACGAACTTCATTGATTCAGTAAATGCAGAATCATGGTTTTTTTTTTTTTTTTTTTTCTGCTTATTGGCAAATTTGAATGTAAAATTTCGTCGGAAAAAAGATCGATGGAGGCAAGATAGTATACTTTCTAGCTCTTTCGGTCCATCTTCTAATCCTATTGCGTTTACTTCTGTGAATAATGCAAACTTGGTAATTCCTTTATCTGGGCTCTAAAATATTATTTTAACGTCAACAGAATGCTAATTAGGCACAAAGCAAGAAAAATGCGACTCTGCTTGGCTACTGCGCTATCACCATCGGAACTGATAGATTGTCCTGGAATATACTTGTTCACTTGAAGGAGTGGATCCACTTCCATTCAAAGTGAACCAACGGCTGTGACTCAGTTTTAGAATTAATTGATTAAAAATTAATTACTTTTACTGGATCTGTGGGATATTTTTACAAGTTCTTCAGTAAATGATAGCTGTCACAAATAATATCTCCATAGAGATATTATCTAGTGCTGAATCGAAGATAATGGAAATTTGATCTTTATGAAAAATAGAAAGTATGATTCTTCATCTTGTAAAAACTAACCGATCTCGTAATTATGTTGTCAAAAAAATAAAAAAAGAGAACGGAAAATATTGCTTATTGAATTTATGTTGCTGAAGATAATTTCATTTAAATTGATTAAATAATTTGGTATGAGTAAGATGCATCATTTCAATGTAGGAAAGATAAAGCAAGAGGAAATAAAGGAAATTTTTCATTATAAGTCAAATTTCAATAAAAAATCTGGATTTTTTTTCTTTGTTGGTATTTCTTTTCTCTATCACTCTTTCTAATTTTTCTAATTTGGACATATATTCAATTTTGGACAAATGTACATCCTGAAAAATTCATTTTGTTACGATATTTTTAAAGGCGATGCTTTGATTTCTCTTTCAATTTTGAATTGCTCGAAAGTTGCGTTCATGAAAAATTTCAGTCTGCAGTTCGAGTGTTTTCACCGTCTAATTTTCTATGTCGTTTCAAGAAACATCATTTTCTGGAAGCGCGAAAATGCTTGGAAAAAACGGAACCTCTAACATTTTTGAAATGTGATCAAACTTGTCACTTGGAAGCGTTAAAAAATATCGAAAAGAAAGAGCGAGCATATCCTGGCAAGGCGTGCACTTTTAATAAAATTCATCATTAGTCGCTTTTTTGTAGTGTCCTTGAAATGACACAGATTGACCCCATTAGAAAAGATGATCTCCATTTCAAATACCAAAAGCATGTTAGATAACTTCGATCTCCAATTTTCATTTAATTTTCCATTTATTTCGAGAACGTTTATTTCTGAAGATTTTTTAACCAATAGTTTTAAAATATTTTTTCCTATTCAGTGGAACAGGAAATCAAGGCAGAAACTTCAGCTTTGTCCAAATTGATTTAGATTCAAGTGTTCCAAAGAAAAAGCTTTTATAAGTTTTTGCGGTAAATTCAGCAATTAATATTCGAGGTGAAAAAAAACCTTGCAATTATGTTTTCTTACTATCTTTTCCAGGTGTTCACTAATAAAGAAATAAGCAAATATGAACGGGAACTTGGTCTACTCTGTTCTTTCCAGTCATGTTACTTACAGTGCGAAGAATGTAAGCAAAAAAAAACTACTACAATGTTTTACACTTATATCGAATTTACGTAAAACACAAAATTTAACCAAACGCTTTGTTTAATGACAAATTCAAGTAGTTTTGCTAGATGAGATCTATTTTCTAAAAACTTCAAGCAGGTCGAAGAGATATTGTCATATGATAGACTTCTGAAAAGCAGGTAGTCTACGTCTAGCATACTATACTGGATAGCCAGATATCTCTTATAGTTCTGATACTCATGGCAATTTTTGAAATAAATATTTTACCAATTTAGAATTTAATTGAATTTCACATAAAATTTGCAGTGATAGTGAAAGGAAGCTGCGAAAGAAAAGAAGCCGATTCAGCGCTTGCGCTAATCTCACAGTATGTTACATGGCATGCATCAGATATCTACGATTGGCATATCCTTTCTGATTCCCTCGATCATTTTCCATCAAGTTGTCAACGGTTGGTATTAACATTATCCAATTCTGATCCTATTGTTCGATTAATCAGTGGTTTCTCTTAATGTTCTTTCTCACTTAGATATGATGAAATTGATGTAGATCAACTTAGTAATCAAATTTGATCTTTACAAGAACTTGATGCCTAATAGGAACATCCCTTCATTCTTTGCGCATTTTATGATGTTCCTACATTTCAATTCAGGATTTCTTTCGAGCTTTTTGCTTTTTTTTTTTTTTTTTTTAAATGTTATTTATGTCGAATATAAATTGAATGCACTAACTATTCCGATATCAAACTATTTATTGTTTAGAATATTGTATTTTATCAGCAATAAATTTTCAGTTTTCTGTCGCGCTTCAATCTGCATTACAAGAGTGACATAAATATCGGCTTCGAAAAATTTATTACACAAAAAACACAAGAACTGAAACTTCAGTTTTTTCTTTTTTTTTTTTCTTGCGAGTAATTACATTTTTCATTCTACTTGAGTGTTCGATAAGTTTTTTTTTTTTTTTTTTTTTTTTTTAATGAGCAGTATAGTATGACAAGTGAACTAATCCAGTTCATATTATATATGCTTAAATGATAAGGCGAATGTAAAAAAAGTTGTTTTTTTCTTCTTTAGGGAGCAAAAAAAAAAAAAAAAATCCGTTTCCTAATTTCTTATCAGTTGTTGATAAATATATAAGAAAACTTTTCTGTCTTTTTCTTATTTATTTTGGAAATAAAAAAAATTAACTATATAATAATTTAGGAAGAAAACGGTGATAAGAATTAGAAACAGTTTGCTGTTAACAGTAAATATATTTTATCTTAAAGTAAACTTTTCAGTTTAAGGACCAAATAATTATATATAAAAAATGATGGCGATAATAAAATTATTACACTCTAATGGAAATCCAGGAAGTTTACATTTCTCGAGATTACTGAAATATTGGGACTGAGATAGATTTTCGATACTGGATTTTCTAGTGATGGTTTTTCGTCCGTCCAGCAATCATCATCTCAAATATTTATCGCAATAGGTCTTCCTAATTAGAATATCCTTCGGATATCCTGAAGCATGCACTGATAGATGTTTTCGTCAATTTTCAGGAGAAATAGTTCAAAATTTCTAATAGATTTATAATTAAAAATTAGAAAGTTTATATCACTACCATTTCCTATAATACGCTTGGAAATTGTATGGAGTATTTTCGAGTATTCGGTTTAACTCGTGATTGCTCTTTGTTGATCTGGTAAATATATTTCCTTTTCAATCATTATGTTGATAACAATGGTGATTCCATTTCTACTCTCGATATATTCGATACTGATATTACTTTTCAAATGAGTAAAAATGATGGATGAATCGAAATTTTTTTTATTTTTACGTTTACTTTTTAAACATTTCCATTCTTTTGAGTTTCACATATCATTTCATCAACAAGTATTTTCTCATATGATCTATTGCACATGCTGCTATGAAATAGTTCAAATGAAATTCATATACACCTCTCGTACACTTCACATCATTAATGATAAGAAAATGAAATGTGACGTAACCACCCAATGGTACATTCTCTAATTCGAATTAATTTATCATTACAAAAAGGTCTAAAGTTGAAATGTTCCAGAATTTTGAAATAAATTTTGAAGAATCTTGGGAAATAATCTAGCAAAGAAGATATGAAAGTCAATGAGAACTTTGCATAATTTCAGAAAGCATTTCATCAAAAAGTTTGTTTTCAATGGGAATAATATCTTCTTCATCATTATTATTGATAATATATAATACGAAGATTGGATGCAAAGCCATGCATTGTATTCCAAGATAATTTCTCTTTAAAATTAAGTCGATTTTTGAGTAAATGCTGACCAACTTAATTAAATATATCGAAATTCGAGCAAAAACTCATCTGATCATTCTAATTTTTGGAAAAGTCCTAAATTTACAAAAATCTGGCTAATTTTTAAAAAAAATTTAAGTTTTTGAAGTTTAAACCTAATGATTCTTTTTTATATTAAAGCAAAAAGTGAACAAAAAAATTTTTAATAGTTTAAATAATTTTTTTATTTGAAGTCAGGAAAAATTCTACTACATTGGAAACAAATAATCAATTATTTTTGCAATGCTAATTTAACTTTTCAGATTTTGGATCATTTAGTTCTGCCAAATTAAACATTTATTCAATTGGTTATAATATGCAAATTTGGATTCTTTATTGTAGTGAATCCGACAAAAGGAAGTTTAGGAAACTGTCGTAAATCAATTTGTGAACTATTAATAAATCTATTCATGAATTCGCGATTCTAAACATTTAACGCAGGATTAAAAATGATACAATTCAACGAAGAATTATATTGCTACTTGGAAACATTCTTTTATGGAATAATGGAAAAGAAACTAAGGACTCATAAGGTCATTATTAAGGAATGAAAAAAATCAACTATTATAATTCTGATACTTTTCTTCAATTGTTCATTCCTTCAATCATCTAAATATTAATTAATCAATCCAAGCCATATTTCATCGGAAGTTTTCATTTTTTTTTTCTTTTTTTTTTTATAAATAATCCGCTCGTGGAGAAATTGTGTTGAAGTGTTATCACTCCTTAAACATATTTATGATTTGCAAAATTCTAGTTCTTCTTTACTTTATCTTTTGAATATGAGTGAAACATAAAAGAATTTACGCAGTTACCATGAAGCTCATTGTTATAATTATCTTTATCCATCCATTCTGGTCAATTGTAAAATTCAAGTTCTATGTTAAAAGTTGCTTCTATTTACTTCTTTGTTATTTAATTTTCAATTTGCAATTGCTTAGTTTGCAGTTATTTTTGTTGATAACTTCACGAATTCCATATAAATCTGATTTGAATCAGTCGATACATTTTAAAAATATGCACCAATCAAAAGTTACTGACAAGCAGGTCATATCATTTGCAGTACCATTACGGATTCAGAAGAAATATGAATGTTCTTTGTGGAGAGAAAGAGATGATGATAAAATGGACAGGAAAAAAAAAATTCAAAGAGTAAAAAGAATACGATCACTTGAAATAGTTATTAAAAGCTAATTTGAAAAATCATATATTGAAGCAAACTAGCATATCAAACTAGATTTTATGTCAACAACATTTATCATCAAAAATATTTCAATGAAGATTTTTTTTTTTTTTTTTTGCGATGGGCACAAACTTGATTTCAAACCAATATTGATGTAAAAAGCAGAAGAAAATAAATGAATGAGCAAATATAAAAGATCGCATGCTTTGATTTACTGATTTTTGTGAAATGAAAAGTACTAAGCAATAAATTCATTAAAATATCATTATGATGGTGAACTTTGAAATTGATCGAAAATGATATCTTCAGGCAAAATTACACAAAATTACTAATTACTTTTAGAATGCATTTCCATAAATTGTTTTATCAAACAATGGCAATGTATTATCATTAAAATAATTGCAATAATAAGTTAAAATTACAATACTAGTTGAGATATTATCAAAACAATGGGTAACAACTAGTTGAAATGATTATATTTTAGTGAGATGACGTGATTGCATCGCAGTTACATCACATATTTGTCATTAAGAGCGGAGATCGATCAGTCAATCATAGCAGAAACGAATGGATAAAATAGTAGTTATTAGCGTTGCGTATTGAGGGCATTCGATAAGATTATTCTGAAAAAAAGAAGAGTTAATGCTGCATTCTTACCTTATCAATTTTTTTCTTTTTTTTTTTCAAAAGTATTAAATCGGAAAATACCAATGTATGGAATGAATGGATGAATGAATGGAATATTTGGTACAGGAAGAATGGGTTGACGGATGTGGTAGTTTGTGAGCAGAACGGAGGATAAAGGCTCAAAGATGACGGCGGAAAAAGAAGAAGAAGAGGCAAACATTACAAATGCATTCTGAATGCTTATTATGCATAAATAGGGGTGACATAATTCAAGGACATAGGAATGTCATTTTTATTTGCCTGAAAATCTTACATAAATCCCATAATAGCGATACGAAATACCTATCTATCAGGTGAAACCTCATCACCTGCCTTTTCAGTCATTGCCATCCCATACATGTTGACCTCAAATTACTTTTGAGTAGTACCTAAAAGTTAGTATTTGGTAAATTCAGACGCATTTCAATTCTCTCTCTCAGTTAACCAACCAAAATTGTAATCTCGTTCATGTTATCTGTTTATGGATAACCCTGTTGCATTTCTCATCATCTCACCTGATCAAAACTTACCTGTAAGTTCTTTTTGTATTATTTATACTTTTTACAAATTAGGATTTTATTTTTTTTTTTTGCTGTAACGATTTTATCATTCTAATCATTCCTTTGATTTTTACACTCATAATTCATATTAAAATCATTCTTGGAACATACAATCAACGGATGGATCGAAGAACTGAAATAGTTTAGCAACTAGTCTTAATCCGTTAGCTTCTGTCAAAAAATTCACCTTCTATGTGCTTGAATGTTTGCAATGAATCCAGCCATGAATCTTGTAGTCATATTTTGTTTGGATTACTGTATCCAGAAAGCTTGAAATTTATTGAATAATAGTAAACGATTAAACTGAACGAAATAGTGTTAATTGCTTCAGTAATTAGTAATGAAGCAATAAAATTTTTCTCATAAATTCAATTCAACATAAAATGCAACTTGCTTCAACTTTTCCGACTTGGAATAAACAAAAAATTTTTCCATCATAATTTGTAATCTTAGTAATTTTATGTGTAATTTCTTCTGTTATTTGGTCCTTATGAGTCTTTTCTCGAAATAGTTTTATTATTTAATTGTCTTCCTTTTTTTGTTCATCTTTTTTTTTTTGTTTATTTTAGTCCTAAATTTCATGATCTAAACGACAAAAATTAGCAGATTTAATCTTTCATCAAAAATTTCACATGTTTTCGTCAATTTCAAAAATGTAACCACAACTTCTTCAGACATTTCAAAACTGCTATTTTGCTTTAATAATAATAATAATCAAAAATCTTGTAATATTTTGGAGAATTTGTGTAGAAACTGAAAAGAGCATACTTACCGATAAATTTTTTCTTAATTTAATGACAGCAGTGAATGTTTGTATTGCTTTGGAGGATTATATCCACTATTTTTCTTAGAAAGAAATGATATATTGATATGCTTATTGATATTTGTTCTATTTCAGGAAACTCCTAGATCCCTGATCTGGAAAATGAGATTTGAAAAGAATGGCACATTCTGTTTCGTATTTTTTGATGTATTGAGCAATTTATACTGGTTAATAAAAAATCTAACATTTAAAAATTTAAATTGTGCAGATTGACATCTGCATAATTTAAATTTTCACGCATTATATCCCTTCCAATATAATGTTAGAAAGCTTGCAATTTATTTCAATTAGTTTCAATAATAAAAATTTGGATCATTTTGTTTCCATTTCAGTCGAATAACTTCTCATTAATGGTATATGTAATCACCCTTTTGGCAGCCACACAATTACCTGTGGCTTATGCTTGCATAGCATCTCCACAAGTTATAACTCCAGCTCCAACCCCAACTACAACTCCAACTCCAACTCGACCTCCAACTCCAACTCCAGTGCCACCTGGCATGTTTTTTTTTTTTTTTTTTTTAAAGTCATATTTAGTTATCTATCAGCAAACGAGTTGAATAGAAATTTGACGGCTGGTGCCAAGAGTTTCCTTCAGGAATTAGATAGCATGTTAAAATAATTATTTTTCTGATAATTCTCCGATAATTTCGATAGCAGAAATACAACTGGAATATTTTCCCACAATCTGGACCTTTTCAGTTTGTTGTCAACCGCTGTTGGTAACGCCAACAAATAATATAAATCTATCGAATGGCATAATGTCATTTATTTATAACAGCAATAATTGTCGAACATTAGCCATCGCAACTTGCTCGTAAGAAATTTTTTAATCATTTTCAATTCTCAGACAAAAAAACTTATTATCAAAATATGGGTTGAAATTCAATCAACCCCATATTTGAATAAAGATTATAAATAAATTTTGAATAAAAATTTATTCTGAAATCTGAAAATGTACGAACTGAAATTTCAATTGTAGACAACCAACAGTAAATCCACCATTGCAACTGATGGCTGGTATAACGGCGAATCAAGAGAATTTCATAAATTTTCAACCAACAACCGTAGCAGCACCATTAGTCTGTAACAGTAAAAAGCAGTGGCAAACTGGCGAACCTCCATTGGTTATTTCTACGATAGAATGTGTGATTAGCAATTTCTAAATTTGGAGTGCTTCACATTATCTGAATGTGATCGATTATTCATGAAACTTTAATTTATATTGCAAATTTTTTTATATGTCTCGATTATTTTATTCAAAAAATGTAATAAAGTTTCTTTTTTTTCGGATGAACGAAGTTTGCAATGAAAGAAAGAAAAAAAAAACAAGTTAAACTGATCATTTCCGTCCTCTTCTATCACTTTTATTTTACATTGTTTTTTAGATTTTCTTATAAAATCTAATATTCTTTTTTTTTTTTCAGAATTTACAAAATGAATTATCTTTCTTTCTCCTTTCCTTTCTTTTTTTCAGTATTACTTCCACAGCACTATTCCACTAATAATTTCTCATATAAAATTAAAAGAATGATTGCTTTTGATATAATTGCCAGAATAAGTTCCTTAAAAAATGCAAACTTGATTTAATTGAGAAATTTCAAGAAAGTTGAAAAAGCATAGTAGAAGGATTCCTTACTTTTTTTACGGTAACATTTCTGTGAACAGATTTTTTTTTTTTTTTTTTTTTGTTTTTTTGAGAGGGTCAGGCAAGTATGGTAGATAAATTTTTAGAACAGCACTTTTAAAGTTTAGTATAAATAATTTCTTCCTGGATGTGCTTGTAAATTGTTAATCTTTTTGAATTGCATATTGGCCCTAGACATACTCGTAGACTAAATCATCTTTAATTTGGCTAATGGAAATAAAAAAAAAGCCTATCAAAAGCGTGTACGTAATATGTTCAGAAATGATAAACAAATTCTTACTATATTGAACTAATTGTAAGATAGTGAACACTTTGAAAAATCCCTGATGTATAGAGATTGTGAAAGATTCAAACTCATATAAACATAACTGATGGATTGATCAGGTTAAGTGACAACTTTCTCAGACAATATAGAAAAGAACACATTCGCCAATCATTGGTTGGTCAATGATTTACTCATTCAAAAATCGATCGATTTGTAAAAAAATAGTTTATAATTCGGAAAAATTGATATTATGACGTAACACTTGCTCATTGAAGACATCATTAAAATCAATGAAAGCGGGAAATACCAATGATTCAGCCGATCTAATACTGTGTTCTGTGATCCTGTTTTATCAAAGGTTCGGCAAAGTCATCAATCAATTTCATCCACCACTTTTTGTTTCTATATGCATGATCTTTCAAATGATTTTTCAAGCAGTGTAAAATTAGTTCAATATGGGCGGAATTTATTGTATCATGGAAAGGATACAATTTCTAATACTTTTTTTTCTCTCTTCTAAACAGTTTAAAATTTTGACGAACGTGAAATTTTCATATGTTAATCTATTGTAAATTATTCGATGATAATCAATAAAGCAAAAAAAGTTAAGGGAATTAGTAAAAAATAATATCACAATAAATTTAGTTGCAATCTGCTATCTTTAAATCTATCTTGATAAAATAAATTTTGCATAAATCGAAATGATTAGAAAAATATGGCAAAAATAATTGGCTTTAATTCTGCAGCATATGATAAAAACATGAATTACGTATAATGATAATAAGTTGGCAGCAGCAGCTAGTTAGTTACATAAATATTTTATATTCTAAAATGGCATATGGTTGAGACAAAGATCATACAAATTAAAAAGACGTGGAAAAATGAAAATATGAATGAGTTGAAAACGAAATAAGCCAACCATATCAACAGCAACATTTCTTGATGCATTGCTTTTTGTCATTTCACTAGTGGAACTTTTTTTTTGCTGCACTAGAGTGTTAGAATTGCATGCGCATGCGTTCACTTGCGCAAAAATTGATATATACATAGCTCAGCGTTTGGACTTTCCCCCAGTTATTGCTGACCGAACTTCAAAACCGGCAACACAATCAGTTTTAACAGTTCCATAGTTTTTAAGTTATCATTCATGACTACTGTAACAACTACGAGCTTTCTTATTATCTTCATTTTGGTTAATATTGTTACCGTCCAATCAGCCAGTAACAAATCATCTTTAGCAAAAATTTTTGTTCAAGTAAGTCACTTCAATTAATTTTTTTTAATAAAGTGCTTTATTTGATTTTCATACAACTCGTTAACATGTGAAAATTAGTCAGGTTTAGTTTGATTGAAAGGCTAACGCTTACATGAGAAGATGGAGAGGAACAGGAAAGATAAGGTGATGAGAGCGATAAAATTATATGGTGCTGGGATAACCGGTAATCATCACTGAAATGGACTAATTTAATTAAGCTCGAAGTTGTGCAGGCAAAACATGCAATAAATTGCTTGAATTTTTGTCTGGTTTGCCGTTTTCAGAATAAGGAATCCAATAAATATTTAGAAGTATTGAAGTATTCAATACGGATTTTTTCCTGACAACAAGACTTTTATCACAATTGATATTGGTTTTACAAAAATTTTCGGGAAGGAACTTATGATAATGAAAATGTATGATAATTGTCGACTATCTTCTTTAATTTATCAGCTATGCGATGTTGTTCAGAAATAATCGATCAAGTTTCTTTTTATGTTTAGAAATAAAGTATATTATAATTTAGATAATTTGAGCTGCGGTTGAAAGCAAAAGATTATTTCTTTATTCATGCATAAGAGCAAAATCGTACAGGAAAATGTGATTATTTTAAATCAGTGATGGCGAAAAGCAAAAGATTACAAATTAAATAAGAAATTAAAGAAATTAAAATTGATAAGAAAGAAATTAAAATTGGTTGAAGAAGATCAGTTAAGTAAATGGTGATTGATGATTGCATATTCCTTCAATCATAGTTAAATACATAAAATTCAAAGTATCATGATACGTTTATCATGCCATATTGAAATGTGATAAGAAATTTTGGACATCTGAGACCATTTATAGATAATATACAAATACAGATAAAATTAAATATCGAAAGGATGTGATTCAACATGGTAGTTATGGATAAGATAATGTTGGAAATTCTTAAACATTTTGATTATATTTTAAAAGTCTACAATTGTAGATAATAGGAGAAGGAAAAGCTGGTTTCAATGAAACAGCAGTGCTGACAGGTGATATGATAAGGATTTGTTCATGCGATGAACAACACATATGCATGAATGAAATAAAAAATCAGGCAGTTCATTGCATAACGCCATGTTTGTCTAAGCTTGAACAAGTAAGTTCATTACGATGGTTTAATTAAATAATTTATTTCAAACAATATCACAACCAAACATTTTTGAAACTTATTGATTTAAGGAATTATTTTTATTTGTGCCAAAGATTAGAAATTAGATGATGGTATTAATATTGAACGCAAAGACAAATCATTTCTAGTATATTTGTTTATATTAAAAGATTTTGACATTAAAAGTTAAATTCTTTTAATTAAGAAAATTAAATGTTGTAAAGGCATTTTGAGAAAAAACTAGCTGAGTTTTTAAATAAATTTATAAATAACTCCTGGTATATAGCAATTATTCGGTATTCTGTACAGTTAATTTCGAAAAAGGCTGAAAGACACGAATGACGACATATAAATCGTCCATGTTTTAAGATTTTGTTATGCATACGTTAAATCAGCATTTTAGCATCGTTTTGTAAAGATTTTTCTGGCACAGTTATTATTTTATTGCAGAAATTTTTTGAATAATTTCAATTTCTGTTTTCAAAAAAAAAAATTCAGCCCAATCAATTTCATCATGTTTCTTCGATGCCTGAGGTAAAATTCGAAAACTGCAAAGTTTTTCAATTAATAGAAATAGATAAACAAGTTTGTAGAAAATATATTTTTCTCGAAGTTGCCTTTGATTTCCTTTATTTTTTTTTTCAATGTTGAAAATTTTTCTAAAAAACTTCTACTGAAAAAATCTCATTCTGAATGTAACGAAAATCTCATTGAATAAATTCGCTAAACATTCATAGTAATACAAAGTAAATGGCTAATGAACAAAATATATCGGTGAAGACCACTTTTGTCTCTAACTCATTTTTGGGAAGTTTTCGAAACTGATGCTGATAATTTGAATGCTTGTTCTTGAATTCAACAAATCCGAATATTTCAAAATAAAAATCTTTATGTACGGAATCAGTGTTAAATATAAATAAACAATTTAATGAATATCTTTTCAATCTGCTTTAAAGTACAAACAAAAGAACAAAATGATCAAAGACAAAAAAAATTTTATCATGCAATCATATTGCCTGCAAGAGAATTAAGATTATAAGATATTCGCGATTGTTGAATAGTAATTTTTAAGACAATGAAAATATTAAGGAAAATTAAGCTCTGTGCTGAATCATAGTTTTTAATCCATTATCCTGGATGAGAGATAAGTGACATTTCCAGAGTTTCTTCTGTGAATAACAAATTCTTTTCGAACTAACATCATTACTTGGCTATTTTTTATAGATAATTGATAAAATGGATGATCTGAAGGCTTGTTTTGAAAAAAAACAGCAAATATTGGCAAAATTTTTGATTTGTTTCGAAAATAACATCAATTCGTAAGTTTTTCTTATATTTCAAAAAAAAAAAAGCAGACTTTCATCTGCAAGAATTAACTCTTAATTTAATAATGATCTAGTCATAATGATAAAATGATATGAAAATGTTGAAAATGAATGTATGAAAATGATAAGTGTAATATTTGTTGCTGCTGTTGATAACATTTACTGATATTGAATAAGTTAGTGTTGGGAAAATTCGTTTTAATTGCGTAGCAAATAATAATTAGACGCTAATTGGCGCTCATTTGAAAGCTTAGCATCTGTTTTGAGTATCATTAAATGTATCAAAAGTAAACAACCATCTGTTTAATAAATCTTAGAAAAAATGTTATCTTTGACACAGATAAAAAAACACAACCAATATGACAATCTTTTTTAAAATGATAGGTGTGTTGATACCGTAAATGGAACACATATACCGAAAACGAATATAAGTGAGCTATTCCGAATAATGGGACAATCACTAACGAAACAAGCGCACAATATGGCGAATATTATCACATCATCGCTTGGAACGATAATTAATACAACTAATGAATTCGGTGTTTGCGTCAACGATTGCTTCCTGAATAAGAATGATAACGGCTTCTGCTATGATCGTGCTAAGTAAGCGATCCCCAGAAATGAAGATTCATTCAGATTTAAAAGTTCAATTTAAATCAAACTTGAAGTCAAAATTTGTTATTTGTGATGAGCAGAATGAAGCAAAAGAAGTAAAATGATTCTAGTCCGATATGAAAAGGACTCGAATTTTACGAAATTATTATGAAACTGAAAATCATTTCCATTAATAAATGACAAAATTTGTCTCACCCTATCAATCTCACGAAATTTTTCTCCGCTGGCATTTACTCTTTTCAAAAATTTCAAAAATTTTGAATAAATTACATAAAGCATACTGCTCTGTTTACAGCATGTTATTTCGTTTACTTTTACAGTATCATAATTGAGTTTGAACAATTGCTGCTAATATTATTAATATATTGAGTTTTCATTCTTGAGTTGTCAACCAATTGTGGTAGCATCGAAAGCAAGAAGAACATTGAGAAGATGCAGTAACGCGATGAAATGGAGGAAGGAATTGGGTGAACTTTGCCAATGTATAGTTGATGCGGGAATTCCGTAAGCATCATTTCTTTTCAAATTTTTAATTTTTTTAAGTGGTAGCAATATTCTCTCATCTAAAAAATTAGAAATATCAATCACTGATTTTGCATCTTTTTAAATGGAAGAAATTTACAATAAAATAATTTTCCAGAACACTGAAAAATTACTGCAATATGATCGAGGTAATAGCTGGCAGAATGCAACAAAAAACTCGCCAAAATCAATAATTAATCGATCAAATGCTCATTGTAAAGTAAATCGTGAATTAAATCTAACTCGAATAAAACGTCCCTTATTTTGCAAATGTTAAAAATAACTTCCAAGTCATATTGCTTTATTAAAACTAAACATTTTGTTGGCAGTAAGTTTGCTTCAAGAACGAAGTAATTTGCGAAAAAAGTAATTAATTTGAAATATCTTACAAGCAATAAATTCTTAAGGCATTTGATCGAAGTATGATTGTAGTGAGAATTCAGGAATTTTTGAAATATTGTCAAAGTTAGTATTATAGATTTATTGCCTTAAAGACGCTATCTTGTAGGCCAGAAAGCTTAATTTAAGAATGGAAGTTTGCTTATTAACAAACGAGAACTTACTGAAGAACAACTATATAAAGGCACTGTTTACAGTTTTTCTTGTATTTTTCGTAATTTTTGAGAATGAGAATCTCCAAGGAACTTGTTTATTATATATATATATATATATATATATATCAACCGAATCCAGTAGTAAGATTGTCCCTTTACTTCGATCTTGTATTCTATATGAATAAATGGTTAAAATAAATTTTGTTTCATCCTTTCAGTTGTTTAATTTTTGCTTTTTTTTTTACATTGAATCTGAATTGATTGATTTTGCAGCACAGTTTGTAGTAATAAACCAAAAAGGAAAGATATAGGGGCTCTAATAACTGAAAATAAAACTTGACGTTCTGAATTTCTCTAATATAATGCATCACAAATGATTTAATTAACCGTTGCAATTAATTAAATTTGCAAAAAGTTCTGCAAGTTGAACTTAGAGTAAGAGAGAGGAAATATCTCGCTGAAAAAGTTGAAATATGTTTGTTTCTTTTTTTTCTAAACGGAACAAAATATTTTTTGGGAAAAGAGATGCTGATAAGATAAAAGTGTCATATTGTTGCTGGCTCCTTCTCTGTAGCATCTGTTTCACTGAATTGTTCGTGCAAGACAAAAGGCATCGAAAAAGTTCATTAATAAATTCAATGTTTTAAATGGCAATTTACTGACATTGTTTAATCGTGAAAATATCTTTGATGGAGAAAAAAAAAGAAAAAAAAAAAGGAAAAAAGAATAGAAAAGAATACGAGAAACATTGTTGAAGAAATATTGCAGGGGTAATTTATTTCTGAGAGAAAAAAGAAGTGTTCATCTCAAAGTTTAAATATTTCTTCTATAATTTTAAGTTATAAAATGAAACGAATCTGTAATGACAATGAGATATATTTCTGAAATAAAAAAAAAAATTCCTAAGCAATTCTACAAGGAAGGTTTTGTTGCGTTGCAGAATTCTTAAATGATGATGCCAGCCATTAAGTTGTTTTATTCAATTCATTTATTAATCAGAATGCCTTCGACTTTCTGTCTTCACCGATCTTCTTATCAATTTAGTTGAAGTCTATAAAAGATATATCATGCTGAAAGTTGATAATATGATCAGTCTGTAGGAAAGAGGAATTTATTAACCAAAAATAGAGCAGGAGATCTTTGATTTGCTAAAATGGAATTCAGGAACAGAAAACAAGAATGATTTAGAGAAAGATCGACTGCTTGAGAACGTTAAAGAGGACAATGGTGCTCCAATTTTAGAATTCGGGATGGGAAAGGAAGGACGATAAATCCGATAGATTAGGAGAATTAAGAACAATTCAACATTAGAAGTTTTTTAAATCTTTATAAACGCCTGTAATGCTACATGTATTCTTTTTTCAAACTCAGTTCTTTTCAGTGATTGAACTCATCTAAGACTGAACAATTCACGGAACTTTTTGTTTTGGTCGTACTTAAAAAGCCCTTTCTTACTGCAATCGATTCTTCATCTCACTATAAATTACCACACTATAATCGATCGGTTGCATTGTATCCTTTCGAGTGAATTAATTTTGATTTTTAATTTCAGGCAATGAATTTGGTAGCCAGCTTAGTTCTGTATAATTTATAGAAATTTGCAGAGATATTTTTTTGCTAAAAATTTCCATGAGACACAGTAGACTTGCACACCTCGGATCGTTCCATTTTACTTCATCCTGAAATGTACGAAATATTTCGAAATAAATGCATGGTTATCATCAATATTATTGAGGAAGTGAATTGTGTAAAAAAGTATTAATTATACTTATAGAAAGAAGAAAGATTACCCGCATGCAAGTTGTTAGGTCAAATCATGAAATAAATGTTACAAAAAGAATAATGATTTGAAAGAAAGCAACTCATTAATTAACAGTTAACATTAAGAGCGACATGGAGCTACACTCCTATCGTGCCTTTTCAAGACGTCTACAACCGAGTTCTGCGCGAAAACACACGACATCAAAATTTCAGAAAAAGGTGTGACAACCGGTTGGCAACTTCTTTCCAACTCAACAGTTTCCTTTCCATCCTCTTTCTCCTTTTCCTTTTCCCCTTCTAACACCTTGCATCGCACACCGCGCCCCTTCTAATATCCATCCATCTCAATCATTTGTCCGAGAATAATCTAATATCTCCCTTCCCTTCTCTCTTTTATCTCTTATCAGCTATTTGCCCCCTTATATCTTCTTAACGCCCTTTCTTTAACAAAAATTATCGGAAGCGCTTTTAAGCATAAGTTCTCCATTTTTCTTAGTCTTGATTGATTAGAATCAATTAATCTCACCCTGCTATCACAGTCAAGCTATCAGTGATTTATTCAACAGGATAAATGATAGGTTCAGATTGACTAAGAGATGTCATGTAATGATACGTTGTTTTGTCTATTGCAAACAGGTACGATCAATTTTTTTGTTCGATTGCTACCTATCCAAACTGTAAGCGTGTCATACCATTAACTGATTAACTTAGTGATTCCCAGAACTCCCAAATCTTTCAAATTTATCTTACCCAAGTATATTTCGAAAAAAAAAAAAATGTTGCAATTTATTGCACTGCTTTATTCCATAATAATTACCCTTTTACCTTTGTCCACTATTCGTTCCAGGTGATTTGTCATACTCGCTCGTTTTCAATTCACTTTTTCGTCGTTTTTGATGTGCATGTCAAGTGCGTAAATATGCTCGAAAACTAGTTATTTACTCCCTCCTATTGTCAATTATTAGCATTACACTTCTTTTAGTTTCCAATCGTTGTTGGTATCATGCTCTTGAAAGTTACATGCAAAAATAGCTCCATTTCTAAAGTTTATATGCAGAATTATTCGAAATTTTGTTAGAAGTTAGAAGGAAAAATAAACTTTCGCAATTGAACATTTTTGAATCATCCCTCTGCTTTTTCTTTTCTGCTAAATATTTTATAATTTTTCTGAAATATTATTATTAAGATTTTTAAATAAATGAGTGAAGAAGAACGGGTATATGAGACAGGCGAAGAGAACTCGAAAAATATGCGACTAACGATCCAAGACAAAATTTCGAATGACCAAGTGGAAGAACAAATACAAGTCGACCGTAAACGACTCGAATCGATGATCACGGGTTTGCTTGGAACTTTGCATCTTTGATTTTCAAAAATGTAGACAAAAAAGGCCTTCATGACTTAAAATTCTGGGATTTTCGTCACTTTTTGAAAACTTTCAGAAATTAATATCGCTTTCCTTAGTCAATGCAACACCCTTTGTGGTAATGATTCGATTGTAAGGGCACCATCGTAAAATAAGTATCATGAAAAGAAAACATAGTATCAGTCGTTGAACATTTTGTAAGCATTAATATCGATCGTTTTAGATGTTAATTAACACTGATATTTTGTATTTCAGGTGAGCCTCTGTATGGATCTGAGAAATTTCTACCTTCAGCGGAAGAATTTTTTCAAAAAGTAAGTTCTTTTTTTTCAATCCAAATATATCGTTGCATAATATTGCAAGCATTTCACCCATTCGGTTTACTACTTTTGACTGATCACAATGCAATAAAGCAAAAAATAATTCTGAAGAATTTTCACCCCAATTCTATCTGTGATTTGGATACGAATAGACAGAATTGCTGCATTTATTTCTTTTTTTTTAGGTCACTGAACTCTCTGGTGCTGTTATTTCTTGGCCAAGTCGTTTGAAGATTGGTGCAAAGACGAAAAAAGGTAGTGCATCATTTGAAATTTCAGAAATTTGTTCAATTTCACGGAAATGAAATAAAATGAATCGCTCGTTCGTAATTTCTCATCTTATCTTGAATTATAATTTGCAAAATAAATGTAATTTGCAGATCCTTACGTCAAAATGCTTGGTACAATTGAGCAAGTTAATTGTGCCCGTCAACTGATTGCATCTACACTCAGAATAAAGGTTAACTGTTTGGATTATCTGAGTTTTTCCATATTTTACTTCTTTTCCATTGAGTTTTTTACTCTTAATTTAATAATCTTTGAAATTCCGAACTTTTTATATTCCCACTACTTAATTGTCACTTAGAAAAGCTTTTTGCAGCGCGATAAAATATCACTGAGGATTGAAATACCACACTGTGATCATTCGAAAATAATAGGACGAAAGGGTAAAAATACTCAGGATATTGTACGTGATACGATGTGTCATATTCATTTTCCAGATTCAAACAGAATTCATGATATGGAAAAGAACAATCAGGTATTATAATTACTGAAATCATAAGTTTAAGATAATCTTTGTGTTCAAAATTTGCAAAAAGAAATATGGCCATTTGTGAAATTCAGTGTAGATGTTGTTGTCCACAACAAATGGGCATGCACACTTGAAACTTGAATATTTAAGCAAATGTTATTTCATTAATTTACTCTTTCTTGTGTAGCTAGTAATATTTGTTTCTTTAAGCTTCTAAGTTACTTCAAATAGATGTTATTATTATGTATTATCAGTTTTCAGTATTACGGATGCCGTGAGACACTCTTAGTTGTTTATTTATTTTTTTTCAAAGAGAATTGAAAAAAATTTTGAAATTGCCCTATCATTATTATTTATATAGTACACAATTTCTTCTTATCTAAGTTTCATCATTCTATTATAATTAGTAAATAGCTAAAAGTGATTCTAATCAGGTATCAATATCTGGAACAGTTCGGCAAGTAGAAAAAGCACGACAACGACTACGAGTAAGTTTATCACTTTTCTCGTGACAACTTTCACTCATCAAGATAGTCCAGGAAGTATTCCTTACTTGATGAACTTTCCTCTTTGATATTCATCTACTTATACATTTGAATGAATTTTACTGATGATTCTATTCGTTAAATCATTTCGTCTGATTCTTATGCTGACTATCTTATCGATGATTATTCTGATTGATTCTGTCATGTTTATTGAAAAATTCCAGATATTACTCTTGTTAATAATGTAGTAATATAAATTAATTTCTTTTTTTTCTTCCAGAAATTAGCACCACTATGTATCATATGCGAATTACCGAACACATGCCGTTATTCTTTCCAAGAATTGCAAAGAAGCATTGGACATCCAGATATCTTCGTTAGTTTACGTGAAGAACGAAATGGCAAAATGAAATGTATTTTGAAAGGAATTGAGCAAAACGAAGTAGAAATGGTTAAGGCAGTTATGATTCTTGCCAATATGTATCAAATACAAGTTAGTTTTAGCTTTTATTTTATTGTTTTTTTTGATACTTCGATCATTTTACATCTTTCATATGAAGCATTCAGTCAAATGTATCCGTTTATTCGTCTTCGCATTCTAAGCGCGAAAGCAAATTTAATTAGCTTATCAGTCCTTCTATCAAGAATCGAATTCTTGAAATTTATCTAGAAAATGGATAGACAAACTTTGGAATTATTATGATCATAGACTAACAAAAAAAAAAAATTATCACAGAATGATTATGGTCTACTTTGTCACACAGTTATCAGTTCACATAATTGCCTTGAATCGTTGCTACGCGATGAAGTTAAAAAAGAGGAAATGCAATGGCTGGCTCAACAAACTTCAACCCATATTATCCAGTCCAGTACTGTCGAAAATGGTTTTGAATTATTTATTGTTGGTCCGATTGCTGGCATTTTGATTACACGAAAATATATTATTGCAAGTTTTGTTGGATTTATTTTTGGTTTCCAAGGAATACGCAAATGTTGCAACGATTTGTTCGATTCATGAAAATTCACCTGTTCTATATTGAAAATGCACATATCAACATGCATTTGAAGTATTATCGAAAAATTTTCAGGGTTTATTACCTGTAGCAGTGCAATTTGATCGAATACTGGAATCCGATCAAGATTTAATTGACAAGGCTTTGATTGAAGCAAAATTCGGAATTACAATCAATGAGAAATGGCGGAAAAGTCGAACTGTTAGTAATGCTACGGCAAGTTTTAAAAATATTTGTCCTTGATTAAGCAAAATGAAATTTTGAAGATTTCATTGGAATATGGTACCAACTGTTCAATAACCACCATTTCATATAAATTATGAAAATTTTTCTTTTTGTTAGACATGATAATTATGTACCATCAAAAGCATCAAAATGTGAAACGAATATTTTACTATCTCAGATTTTACTACCATTCTCTATCAAATTAAAAAGTTAAAAACGATAAAGTTCAAGATGCTAAAGTAGATTGACATCCATATTAATACATTTATACAGGAATGTCCATCTATCTTATCATCTTGAACTGAAAATACCTGTATTAATGAAAATAATATTTGTTCAGCTCGTGGTTCTAAGTAGTAGCGAGATGAATATATGCATGCTATATCAAGCACGTGAACGAATTTTAAATTTGGTTCAAAATAGTTTGAATACCGTGCCGGATATATTCGAATTGTTTAAAAATGGCCATATATCAACACTCGTTGAAAATATGCGCATTGAAGCACAGCAGTTACTAAGTAAATTAATAATTACTATGTTTCCAGTTGGAATTCTTCTCTATCAGAATATTGGAATCAGTTTCCCATTCAGATTAAACAGAATAATCATTCTACACTCTATTCAGTTCTATATCTCCTTTTATGCTCATTCCTTAATCTAGTTCTTGATCATGAAAATTGGTTACGAGAATTCAAAATCAATGTCGAAAATTTCATTTTGTGTTAATTTTAAAGCAGGTACCAACATAGAAAGTTTATACATTGCGACACAAAAATCACTACAGAAGCCGACATTTCCCAACTTTGAAGGTCAATGTCGTTTGGCTGAGGCATTGGTTGATGTACCAACAACAGACATTGTATGTTTAAAATTTGTCATTTCCTTCATCTATATTTCCGTGGCTTAGACGGGAACAAATAAAAGTCTGCGTTTTGTCAAATCTCACTATGTTAAAATTAAACTGCAGAATCGATATGCCCAAATAACTCCGAATCCGGATGACTCGCCAATCGCCCATTCTTTACTTGCTGGAATCAAACAAATTGATATGATCCGAAAGTAAGTCTCTTATGTAATAAGTGACTGTGAAGTACAGTGAAGTGGTCCTAATATTTCGGGGTGAAGCTCGTAATCCTTCTATAAAAATAATTATAAAAATCTTCTCTTTTATAGTGGAAATGAGCGATTCCCAACAAGAGAACAATTACTACTCAAGGCGAATCGCGGTTTGTTTTATTCTAAAATTCCAATTAATCTCCAATTGTCAAAGGCTTTCATAGTTTTATGCCTTACTACACTAGTATTTAGAAGTCTTAAAAGATACTTCGTTGATTATAAAAAATATAAATTATTAATAGCATATGAATGGCATTAAAAACCTATATTTCGATCAATTATTTAGCCGTTTACAACGGTACACCAGCAAAAGTTCGACAGCCTACTGATCTTTGGGCTGGATATGGTTTTAGCAATTCATTACCAGCAGATATTTTGAGAAGCAGTTTGAACTTCTTTGATAGTACCACAAATCAGTATGATGGACGATCAAACACACAACAGGAAACAAATCTGATGGATGGTGTGGTATGTAATTTCATTTTCTAAATAAAATTTTCTCTGTGGATGAAATTGATTATTTCTAATGACGATGAATCAAATATTTCGGCTCCTATTGCTGCGCAGTTACTTTTAATCCACCATTCGCAGATATGTTTCCTAAAATAAACTCATATTATCACTTCTATCAATTTATGAATAGTAAGATTATTACCATTATCATCGCCGTTTGCTTTTCAAGTTTTTTTTAAAAAAAAAAAAAAAAAAAAAAAAGTGAAATCATTTATCCAAAGATCACTCAAAATACCAGCTGTCAATCCTTTGACTTATTTTCCTTGATAGTCAGTCAAATTAATAATGGTTGTGAGGATTCATAAGTTTAAATTGGTTCCAAGAAAAAACATCCAAATACCAACTGGTAATGTTGCAGCTTATCATGATCCAAAAAGTTATGCTAGTTCTCAATTTTTTAGATTTCAAAATATTGCTTCTTTTAGACCCATCGTTCGATAACACCTTCAATAGGTTTGGCGTCTGTATTGGAAGAGGATGAACATGGCGATGACGCTCAAGATAGCTCGAATTCGAATTCTTTAATTGGATCTTTATCATCACATAACTTGCATCTCTTTCAATCAAACCAATTACAAGCACCTATTACTACTGTTGGAAGCAGTATAGATTTTATCATCTTCGAACATTTTAATAAATTTTTTCGGATGCACTAAAACTTCTCCCTCTCGTTTTTTCTCTCTACATCTTTTCTCATTTCAATCAAAAACGATCAAAATCATTTCCGTAATCCTTTGCTGAATCCAACATCTATTCTACGTATTTCTAACATTTTGTATATATCATTTCAGATAAAGAAAGAAAATTAATAATTAATGTCTTCTGTAAATGAAAAATGCAACATCTGTATAAATAAACTCCAAGTTTTCCTTCAGTTTTTCAGATGATTTACTATTGAAATTAATTTGTTTTAGACTTTTCCGCATCAACCAGCGTATTCGAATCATCACCTTTGATAGGAAACGACTTTGTTTGGGATATACGTATTTTTGTGGATCCAGCAATGGTACTTGCACAGCTAGGCTGTAGCGAATATCTTGCACAATTCAGAGATCAAGAAGTATGAAGCGATTTTATTAATGTACTTTCACGTTGAAGATATAAAATTGACTTCTTTGAGGATAATTTGTACTTCACTTTCTTAAAGAAACTTGATACTTTAAAAATGATATAAACAGATGATATGGATTGAGTTGATCATAGCAAGAAATCGATTATTCTTTCTCAATCTTTTCATTACAGATCGATATGGAAGCTTTCTTATTGCTGGATGAGCAGAATCTAAAAGATATCGGCGTCTCAACAATGGGTGCTCGGAAAAAGATCTACAACGCGATTTTGAGTAAGTTCTCTTTGTTGATAATATTAGAAAAAGAAATTTCTATTCTTCTAATGATAGCGTTTTGTTATTTAAATTCTATGCTTAATCTATCAAATTCTTTTTCCTTAAGAAGTGAAATCGCAAATGTACTATGTCATATCAAAGATGAAAATATTACTTTGGAATAGTTTCATATTTCAATACTATCACATACAGGAAGGAGTTAACCTATACTGTTAATCTGTAACCTGGGAGGAATATTCCTCTGATGCCGTGGGCACAACAATGATTGGGGGAAAAGAAAATATTTATAAAATGAAATTCACATGTTTTACTGTTATGACACAGCTTCATGTAGATAATTAGACTATAATCTGTTTGTAATTTAAAGGATTGCGTAATTCGGCACGAATGTATGGAATGCGAATTTAAAACAGTACAACATTTTGAGAATATTCTACACAAGCAATTGATGACAAAATTTTCATCGGCTTTTGCCAAAGATGCATATCTATTTCCTTTTTCAATTTTACCAACAGATCGGTTCTTTTTCTCTTTACTTTTATTCTAATAATATTGCATTAACAAAATGCAATAGTTACAAAAATTAACCATGAAAACAAGTTCTACAAAAATTCGCATGAAATATTGCTGCTAATGATTTTTTTTTTCTCTGATGATAATTGTTAGATTTTTATTTGAAATTTTTTGGTTGCGATAAAAAGCAAAAAGCACAAAATTGGCTAGACTTATTTCATTTAACACCTAAAAATGCTTCCATTACTTTTCCATTTGTTTTTTTTTTTTAATTTATCAATTTCAAATTAGTAAATTTATTTGCAAAATCATATCTGTATTGTTCAAATCTCAAATACATATTCATTCATTTGAAAGTTCAGGATTTCACTTTTTCAGTTTAATGTGAGACAGAAATGTATTTCAGAAATGAGCCATTTGAAAGAAATAGTTGAAATTTCAGTTGGCGGTAATGTCATGACCCTAAATACTACCTCAAATTTTCATTATTGAGCATTCCATAATTATCAACAGCTGCTGCTGATTTTTGAAGTAATTCGTCTTCTTTTTTAATTAATAAATTTTTTTAATTAATGAATTTCCACAGCTTCGTCCAAAATACTCCTGCACTTTCATGAAAACACACACCTCCAACGTCATCATAAGTATCAAATTTGAAATTAATCATTTTCACTGTTTTATTTACTTCCATATTTTTCCAGTTCTTGAAAATTACCTTTGAATGATTGTTGTTTTCATTATAAACAATTACCATTATTAAGGAATTCATTCCTCTATCATTTGATATAAATGTCATTAACATGCTTTTAGATGAAATGAACATGAATGATGTATCAAGCTGAAATTAGTAATTTTTGAGTTGTAAGACAATGTCGTATTCAAATGGCTGTTGATAAACAAACTGTATTCGTTATTTGTAGATTTCTGTGTGTCCTAATTTTTTAGGCACCTTTTGTACTATATATATTCAAATTTCTCTAAAAATCCTCTATTTTCATTCATTGCAAAATGTATAAAATTTTTTGATGCTTTGCATTATTGTATATTATCATTGTGTAAAACAGTTCTTTATCATTTCATATCACTTTTTTTTTTGATCGTTGTTTATTTATTTGATATATAGGTAGTGTTTGTGGAGCGCAAATGATCTCTTTCTCGTTTATCCTATCTCTTTCGTCCAAAAAGTTTTCTCTATACGAAATTTTATATGCATTTTACGCAAAAATACAATTGAATCCAGTCTGACAGTTGAGGAATCGATATCGATATATACGATTTGTATAGCCTAAAAGTTCGTATTACCTTTTCTTATCTTTTTTTTCTTTTTTTTCTTGTAACTGATATCATTATCATACTGATAAGCAAACAGATATCCACACAAACAAATTTTAAACGATGCACGAAATTGATGGATTGAAAAAGGAAGAGTGTCAACAAAGAAATGCTTAATGATATTGCGTTATCACAAAAATGAACTGAGTTGAGAAACAATCGATTATTTATACCATTGTGCCATGTTATCATCTAATGTTATGTTACTTCAGCGTTAATGATAAATTGTTGCTACATTTTCGTAAGTGTGACTCGTTGTTAAGTTTCATGGGTGATTATCATTAATTAGATTCTACTACTCAAATCAAAGCTATAATATCATAAAGCTTATCAGCATGTATTGGAGCATCTTTTTCAAACCTTTCCTACGTTTTATTATTACAATTATGACAAAATCTTGTAAGACAGGAAGAAATGTCATTAATCATTTTTATCTAATTAGAATTAAATAAAATCAAATTAAAAAATTTAATAAAATTTGCACTTTTTTCCAAGTGCTTTCCGAAATTAAGATACTATAAGCAAAATTCCATTTCAAATTATTTTTATACTGTATTGTTGATAATACTGAACTACGATCACGGATACAAGAGAAACTTTCACACCCAACAAGCATATCATAACCTATATTTTGAAAGAGCTATCTTAATTTGTTTATTAGCCTTAGTTTGACTTCGCATCAGTTTTTTTTTCTCTTTTTTTTTTAATTATTTGAATCAGTGATCAATACCTTACAATGTATTGAGTATTATTCATTCAATTTTGAATATTCAGAGATAGAATCCTGAATTGTTAACAACCTTTTAATTTCCTTTAAACTTTTGCTAGATCTTTTCTCGAATGTAATATTTCACTTTTTAAAAGAATTAGACTTAAATATAACAATAAGTTTGAGAAATGATACAAGGATGTACTGAATAAACTCCAGCAAGAACTGGAATAATTGTTAAACACAAAGTAAATATAAATTGATGAATTAATAGTCGAGCAGAAAAGCTACTTTAAAAAAAAAAAAAAAAAAAAAAAAAAAAGGAAAAACTCGTGTATGTAAAGACCAATATCCTTCAGGGAACTCCAATTAAAAACAAAAAAAAAAAAAAAAAAAGGAGAAAAACTCGTCGAAATTGTCAATTCTGGTTTGCTAAAAAATCATATAATTTCTTGTACGTTGAAGGACAAATGAGCAACTTCTACGTAGAGACAGAAATTCAATAAAAAAGCCTATTACTAAAACACGGAAATGCGTATATATGAGCATATGAATCAATTTGAAAACATTATTAATTAAATTATTTTATTTTACCATATAGATATTTCAAAATTTGATTGATTAGTTTTGCAAATTTTTCATAATATACTGTTATCGGGCGCTAATTATGACAGATTTTTTCCATCAAGTTTCATCAATAATGATAACAATCAAACAGCAATAATGACAGAAATTCCGTTCCAGCAATGGATATCGCGATAACATATTGCACTTATGATAATCTTTCTTATCTACATTTTACATTAATTAAATTGTAAAGTGCTTCAGAAAATTTATTCATCATATTTGAAATTTTTTTTCTAAGTTAAAATCAATCATCAATTCGATTTCAACTCATTTTAAACTATGAACTAATTGTTCTGAACAATGTGATTTAGTCGATCTTCAAGCATTTTTAATGTTAAAAATATTTCTTCCACTTTTATTCTCAATTATGTATTTATTAAATAAGTGAGGTTAAATTTCTTAAGACCAACTTTTGCAAAATAAAAATATTATAATGCCTATTACATCAAGTTTAATCATCTAATTAGCTTTTTTTTTATAAATATATTACTTACGATCGATTTGTCATCAAGGATTGGATTTCAAATGCTTAACTGCATCTTTCGATGTGAAGTTATCAAAGCGATTTCTGAAAAGATAACTGCTAGATCTAATGAGTGGAACATTGTCGTAGGTTAAAATGAAGTTTGATTTGATTTGAATTTGTGGTTTGATGCTTTTAACAGAGAAAAAGCTTGTTTTTTTTTATTGAAAGAAAATGATTGAAGAATGTCCTAACAGAAGAGCAAGATAATGAAATCAGAAATGGTTTATAAAATAGCCTTCTTCCGTTTACTTCACTATTTATCGTTATTTGCTGCAAAACTGTGTTTTTCTCGAGTAATATCAAAATTATCAGCACATTCAATGACAATGTATCTTTGATTAGTGGCAGTGGATATGGGCATGATAGATATGGCAAAGGATCAACTCAACATTGTTAACCGATTTGAATTATAATTTAATCCACCCGTTGATTAGGTTATCGATGATAACAATATAATTACAGTGTTGTGTTATTATTTGCATTTATTACAGAGTAGATGAAATTAGGCAAAAATTGAGAGAATATCGATTCAGTAAATCAATTGAAGGTCATCGCGATAAATCCATCATTTAAAAGAAAAGATGAGACACTTGAATTTTCGCGAAAATTTAAATGTATGCCTAAAAGATATCATTTATTAGATAGGTGAATATTATTGCTCATGTGACAAAGATTGTTTGGATTATTGATTTGGATTGTTAGAACTTACCAAAATTGCCCGATCAATCAGACTAATTGTATTTTTCAGCTTTGCGGATCACATGCTAAACATGTCGTATAAGATAAATGCTGAATAAGGCTTGCACAATTCCATCCATTAATGCACTCATTTTGTCGATATCTGCTAAAAAAACTCTATTAAATCATCAAACTTGAAATTAATGTTTATGACTGAAGTAGGAATAAGGGCCAGCCGGATAATGATGTATTTATCAACAACCTGTTCGGATAGATACAAACAGCAACAATTTTAAATGTGTGCCTATCATCATCATCATCATCATCATCATCCATTTCATCCATCTATTCATTCGTCATAAGGAATCAAATGGAATGGAATGGAATCGAGCAAAAAGAGATGAAATTGGCCGAGTGGAAGAGAGAAAACCTTGACGTTGATATATATGTTCGCGATGGACAACAATCAACCTGACCTAATATATATGTTCCATCTACCTTAAACAGCTTGAACAATGCTCCTTGATGTTTGTTCTTTGTAGCGATGATAATTTGATGTTCGATTCAAGTATTGATGATATGCCTTTTCTCAATATCAGATGTGCTTTTATCTTTCAAGTAATCATCCATCTATCAACGCAACATTACCAGCAATTAAGATTTGTGCTACATAATCACATACATAAAACTCGTTTTTAACATTTGTCGCAGAATATTTTTAATTATCCGGATAGCATTCGACTTGTTGTTATCTATCGTGCTTTCCTTTATTAAATTCTCATCATATGATTTTGCTATTTATTGCATCTTTCTGCGTTTAGTTGTTTTGTTCGTCACATTTACACTCAATTATTCCATCTCTCCATCGTGGATTTCTCCTTGATTTCAGGAATGTTATGATGTACTTTACGATTCTCATCTTATTTTTTGCAACTCTGAATACACGAATATCTGGAGATGCGAATGTGTCAACGCTTTTACTGGTAATATATATCATATTTTGCATACTTCATATCATTCATTGTCTGTACTTCTTTTTTTTTCTGAAGCAAGTTTCTCTGAATATTTGGATCCATTTTCCCATTACAATCACAGTCATTAATAATCGATTCAGTATAATCATTGTTATAACAGCGATTTCCAAATCAACATTAGTGGTGAGACGTATATGCTGTCACCAATTTCAGAAATGTGTCAAATATCTTTTGATTAAAAATCCTTGCTCCAGACAAATACGAATGTTCACAATCCTGGTTTACTCATGAGATTAATGCCTTCTGGTCTCGCATATCTACGTGAAATAGGCATGAAAGTTGTGAATGATGAAATATTGCGGATTCAATTACCGACTATTACAGAAACTATTGAAACTGGTCAGGTAAACATATTTCTTTCTCTACATAAGTAATGCATGTTTGTAGGAGTTTTGGCTGTATAAAATCAAATTATATTGATCAGACGCACTAATTTATTGACTAATTAATAATTTTAACTCAGTAATTTTGTTTTTCTAAGTGATCACTTTTTTGTCTATTGCCTTCATCTTCCAAAGTGGTAAGAAAAAAAATTAAGTTTGCCCTATTTAGTGTAACTTCTGTAACATAATGCTATGTGAAATAACATTCAATTACATCATCTTCATTAATTGATAAGTGCTATTTATGAAAAGAAATAAATATATACTTTCGTGCAAACGATCGGTTTTTTGACTTTGCTGGTAAAATTCAAAAGTAAATAGGTTCTTTCAAGTTTTTTTTTTCTTTTTTTTTAAAGAAACTTATTTTCGGTCAACTAATTACAAAAATAAATATTGCATTGTGCGATCGAATAATTTAGTAATTTTAATAGTATTTTAAATGATATTTGTTAAATTTTCAAATATGAAGAAGCTCTTATTTTCTCATTTCAGGTTTCGATATATGATGCATATGTTTCAAAATACTGGTCACCACCGGATTACAGTTTGGAATTATCACCGCCAGACATGTTTACATGGTCAATGGCTAAAATGCATATTAGGTCTGAAACAGAATGATGCAATTTTCTGTTATTAGTTGTTAAATAATTGATGAAATGTCTCTTCCAAAAAATTAGACTACATCTGAATCATTTCTTCCTTCTACACTAACTACTTTGAAGTAATATCATCTTTAGAGCAGCAGGCGAATTCGAAGCATTATTCACTGGGCCACTTCTAATTACAGCAGTACCAATCCGTGGACAATTCGAAACTTTATTCGGTCATGTAAGCTTAACAATGGCTGTAAGATTAGTTAGGTTCGTTCATTTTAGCTTGTTTAACACTTAATATATAATATTATTAATATTTTGGATATATTGTTAAGTTCCAAACATATTATGATTTTAAAATCTTAATTTTCAATTATACAAATTTGTAGAACACGAGCTGGTGCTCCAATGGTACAATCTACATATTGTCGTGCTGATGTTGGTTACGTGGATTTGAATGTCCGAAATACTGGCGTTATTACAGATTTCTTCATTAATACTTTCAAAGGTATAAAGAAAAATATTCACATTCATCAAAAACATTTAAAAAAAGGCCATTTATTTCCTCTTTATTTCACCTTTTTGTTTTTTTTTTTTGTTTTTTTTTTATTTCGTCTTTTTCAATCCATTACTAAATAAATTTTATTTTAGCTTTCATAATCGCTCATTTTAAACCAATTGTGGAAGATCGTATATGCCAAATGATAAAGAATATGATTAATAAAGATATGAATTACGTATTAGCAACAATGCCTCTTCAGGTAACCTTTTCATTTTAATCAATAATATTGAAATTTAATTATATGCAGTCAGAGTTCGATAAATATATAGTTCTTTTGAAAATATATCGGAAGCTAATAAATTTAACAATTTATCAAATAGGCTGTTTGACTAATATCATGGTGTTGCTATTTTTTTTTTCGAATGAACGAATACAATAATCATGAGAATGACCTTAGGTTGATCTTTCATTTCATAATCGCTTGCTTTGAAACATTATTCTGAATATAAAAATCAAAATTAAAAATTTAAATTTTGAGAAAAATGACAATTTAGATACCTATCAATGAAAATTCGGTCGACGTATTTGGAATATCTCTTGATTTACCAGCAAGAAAAAAGCCACTTAGCAAGTTCGGCGAAATTGGAACTAAAAACATTACTTTATTAAACATTATCAATCATTTACGGCAGAAAAGTCTTGTCTTGGATTATCGACTTATTCGTGATCCAGTCATAGCATATGGAACTATTGAGATGCTATCAAGGGGCGAAATTTCTTGGTCAATTTAAACGTTTATTTTAAAATATAGTTTTTAGAAACAGAATATATAACTTTTTCTAAATAGACATATGTGGGTTACCTAGAAAATTTCTGGCCTGATCCTGAATCATTTTCGGAATATGTGGCGGATTTTGCATCAAATACGTTCGCAGAACTTTTTGATGTCAAATGACGGAAAAAAAATTTTTGTCCAATCTTTTATGGCTTTATTAAAGATAGATTAATATCTAAAATATGAATATGCAAAATCCTTTAAAAATATTTGAATTTATTGGTGGCATATTAAAATTTATTTAATATCTTTTTGAAATAACCCTTTCTTTAATTATTTTTTCGAAATAATTTTTCAGCTTCTTTTAGCAATTACTCGGAAAATGGTGAAACATTTTGCTTTTTTTCTTTCAGGAATGGTTATGGCGGAACTCCTTTCTATCCTCCGAATATTTACATTCCTCCACCAACTGGTAAGATATAAAATTGTTCAATAACATACGTCAAAATTTTACTAGCAGTCTAATCAATTAATAGATCAAACTAGTCATATGACAAATTCACACTTGCTATAAACTTTGCAAGCCAAGGTATGACCATATTGGAAATGCAATTGTACTGTTAACGGAAAACATATTGCTCTAAATGTTGTTTTGTAAATGTTTATAAATGCTTTAATTGCATTGTATTTAATATTATAAAATCATCGAGATCAGATTGATATCTATTAATCTACATTGCAAATAGCATGAAAGAAACTTTGTTATAATGATTAATCAAATCTATCCGCAATTCTGCGCCGGTTTCAATTCATATATATTTTTCAAACTTTTGCTAAACATACCCTGATCACTTATAATTCCATCGATTTCTTCCTTTGCACCATTTTTGCAATCGATAACTTTTTAATCGCATTTGATCCCCTTATATTCGCTTAGCATTCTATCCTTACTAGTGATAAATAAATCCAAAAAAAGCATCATAATTGAACAATTCACGTAGTTCATTTATTTTATCGAATTTGTACAAGAACAAAAAGATGAAGAGAAAGTTGTCGGTGACAAGATGTCAGTTCACCTGCGACACGAATAGATAAAATCGAATATGTGAAAAGAGAATTTTCTTTCTTTTTCAGGTGTTCACATGGCAGAATTTATTGCAACAGATTACATGGTCAATTCATTATTGTTTCATGCATATAAGCAGAAATATATGGATTTCATCATTGGTCCGGAATCGAGTCCACAACTTAAAACTCTTTTGCTGACCACTTGTAAAAGTGGTTATTGCATTGGTGAATATCTTGGTGAACTGTCGAATCAATTCCCAGATCGTGAAGTTGAGATTCATTTTTCGACCAGAAAGGTTGTTTGTGGAAACTCGTCTTTGATTCTTTTTTTCTTTAGTTCATTTTTTTCACATTTGTTTGAAATTTAATCAGATTTATCATTGTCCACAAAATAATAGCCTTGCTCGACGTACAATTACATTGGCTACCACAATTTTTCATTACAATTCACTGGATAATCTTAGTGATTAAATAAATATCGAAATATTGTTGATTAATGGATTTTTCCAAAAATAATCAGTTCTTTTCAAGTCACCGCTGTTCGTTTTTGTGGAAAATCGAGCACGATTTCGACTTTATGGCAGCATAAATATGTTTGTTAGACCGGAAAATTCGACGCAATCCAAACTTATGGTAAATTTCTGTCTGCGATGTATAAAGTGGAACAAATCTGATATGTGATCAGTGGATAGATTAAGCGAAATGATTTGAGCTATTAGAATCCTAAACTTTTTTCAGATAAACCATTTACAGTATCTAACTAGCATCTAGAATAGTCTTAACGATTTAAAAAAAAATGATTTATAATTTCCCTTGGCAATTAGGTTAAAAAAGAAAAAGTTAGATGTGAATGTTTGCAAATTTAAATCCAAATTTTACATATGAATTTGGTTAGACTTCGAATAAAAAAATTAGAAAAGAATACACAGAGCTATTCAACTATTCAATCTACAGGTTGTACGAGCTGATACGAAGATGACATCCAACATCAAATTATGGTTAAATCAAACAAAGATTATCGGAAATGTTTCGGTCGAAAATTTAGACTTCAAATTGCTTGAGTCTCGTATTCAAGATGTGGATCAAGCAATATTCGATGATCTTGGTCTTTTTGCGGCTGAATTTTTGGAACAATTGCTTACTGATATCCTGCGAGTGGGTATCATTATACCTACCATGAAGGGAGTCATCTTAAAAAATCCGAGGTTTATTTTTTGTGATTACTTAACGAACAATCTAAATATTTTCCTTTTATTTATTCATATTTCCAAAGATATTGGCATTGGACGATTCAAGAGATATTGTTAGCAGTTAATTAAACAAGCGCAGAAAATTGAAATTTAAAATCAACGACCATCATAATTTCGTCAATCGGGATTCACAAATAGATGAATTTATATCAGGTTATCATTGCATGATCGCTATCTGAATGTACAAGCATATTTTCGACTGGATGAAGGATTCGCCAGTAAACTTATTCAGGGTGCTGTAAAGCAAACATTCAGAAGTATAAGTAGCTTTTCTGGTTAATTTCACTCTTATTTCCATTCATCCAACAACAAAATGATGGTAAGGCTGTCATATAGTTTCGAAGTATCGGATATACGAACTTTTCAAATGAAGATTTAGATTTCAAAAGAATTTTAGAGAATGCTATAAGATTGAATAGAATATGGTTAGCATACGGCTATCAATGCTAGCATATCATCTAACAACCATTTGTAAGACTTGCGGATGATAGCCCTGACTAATATCTAATAATAATCCATAAATCATGCTGTGGATCGAATATTTATGTACATTTCCGTCTTCCAGATCTTTTGCTGAGAAAATTCCAGATCTTTTGCTGAAAAAATTATTTTGAATTGTTGACGATGTTAGAATGCATCGCCACTGCTTTATCCAAAATTCCAACTTTTTCTAGGAAGATTTTTCTTTATCTATAATATCAACATATTAGTTCTGTATAAAGAATTTCTATGATGTACGTATTGTATTAGAATAATTTATTTATCTCTAGTTTATCTTCTGTAAATATTATTATATATTAGATTTTGGAAGCGTACTTGTAACAAAATTTTTTGGCAATTTGGCACACATCTTCATGTATGTACATTCCAAAAATTGCCATCAATTTTTTCTCAAAATTTTTGATACCGTTTTGCTGTTTTCAAATCTACTATGTTTTCGGGTGCTTTAATAACTGAAGATGATATTGTAAAGTAAGCGAATGATAACTTTATTGCCGCGTGTGTTCATTTTATGAAATATTTAGACAGGAACAGCGATGCGCATGAATGCTTTAAAATTGTAATCATAACTTTGATATTTCATTCGTAGAAGACTTATCGTTTTGTGTTATTAAAACGTGGTAAATTCCAAATTGTATTTTTCATTACTTCTGGATGCAAATAAAAACTCCGAAATGATAATAAAAATTTTAACGAATATGATCGAAAAACGAAAGAAACGATGGAATCTCGAAAAAAGAAGCAAAAATAATTCACATTACAAGTAATGAATGACTCACGTAACTGACGAAGTTATTGAACGCATCGCAAGAAAGAGAAAAACAGTACAGTAGACCGCGCAACATGCTTTAACAAATGAGTTCAAACTCTACAATAATAAAAGAGAGCTAAAACAGCGGACCACACGAAATGTCACATTGAACCACGATCAGCCGTTAAAAAAGGATTTGATAATATTACGTTTGCATAATAATTTAATGCTTTGAAGGATTTTGTATGCCCGAATGGCAGTACATAGACATTGAAATAATTCCTGGTATCAACCATCCAAACTTTATGCTTAATTATTCTAGCGGTTAGACAGTCAATTTCCTTAAGCTGAAGTCTATTTGTCTAAAAATTCCATTACAGATTTGAGGTAAAGATCGAAATAATTAACGCATTTTACAATTAAGAATAAAACAAGCAATTATGCACAAATAAAACACAAGAATATTCTGTATTTATAAGAGATACTTTTTACCCTCATATAAATTGAATTACTATTTGATTTATAAAAGTCAACAGATTATCATCCTGTTACAAGACATCAACCGACTAATTCGTGATCAGATTCTCAACTTACATTTGCATTTTATTCATGGGACTTTATTTTAAAAACAATCTTTTCCTATGAAAATCAGACTACAAATAATCGCATGATGAGGAAAAATTATTTGAATATTTGTGCGTTTATTCACTCTCTCTCTCCTATATCTAAGCTTTTCATACAAACCAGCAGACTTTAACATTCCACATAAAAGCTGCAAAGAGCAAAATATTATCGAAATTTATTAGGAAATTTGCATGTGAAGAAAATGCATGTTTTGGAAATGTTAGCGTGAAGAAACAATAACAGAATCAAAATGCAAATGAATGTATCAATAATGATCAGTCTTTAGGAAGAGATTATTAAGAAGAAATAGAAAAGATATATCAAACAAGATATGTAACAATAGAAGAGTTCTGCAGATCTCCTGAAAGCAATGGGACTATTTCCCAGATTTCAACTTCATTGTTTTGCTTTTGTCAAGTCGTTTCTGAAAATCATCCACGTTTCTTCATTCATTGCAGGAATACCGGTCAACACAGATTTTGCCTGTGTTCGTCGTTCATGCTCCTCACGATCGAATATTTCTTGCAACATATCGTATGTTTTGTTCATTGACCAAGTATCCTTCATTATTCCCTCATTGTTTTCCAGATTGTCCGAAAATTGGGTCATTTTTGGATATGGATGTGCTTTTGGTTCCAAAGTATTATCATCCTTCTAAAATTATTAGTTGATTATAATGAAACAAAAAGCGCCCGTCAATAGGTTCAATGAATTTTTTTCTGTTAACGTGACATTACAGGCCACTCTGGATTCCAGCCGTTAAGGTAAAATTCATGCTCTTCTCTGACGATTAATTGTTAAGATAATATATTTTTTACTAAATGTAATTTTGGCTCGCTTAATAGTCTGTTCGAACTGGAGATAAGTGTGCTGTAAGAAAGCAGGATTTACCGTTTCAATATATTTTCATAACGAACGATAATCTCCATCTCAGATTTCAGGAAAATTACCCGCAGGAAGAGAAGAGAGTAATTGTTTCAGACATCCTGCGTTTTATAATGTGCAATTATTGCATTTCTAATAGATGGTCCCCTTGATTGTTTACAATTTCATTTTCGAAGGAACTGGGCAGATATTGTTCTCATAATTCGTTTGGCTAACTTTCGAAAGCACAGAATGTATGAGTTCAACAAAAACAGATTCTAAAACAAAGTTTGGGTTTCGTTAAAACCAAAAAAAAAAAAGAAAAAAAAAAAAAACCTCCGGATCGTAATTCATCAAAAGATGATCGAAATCTGGAGGTGTTGGAATCAATTGTCGGAAGTCTGCAAACAGAAATGACATGCCCTCTCGTTTAAGACCATTTACATCAGGAAATAGCCTGTATTTTCGATTGCAACAGTGTTTGAGATGTCCTATAAATGTTTCTGCGATATCTGAAAAAGCTCTTCACTTTTCTTGACTTATTTTATAATTAATTCCAATTTCATTTCTTTTGACCAATTTAACTCCAGAAATTTTATTGTTTGCAGAGATTAATTCCTTTTTGACTAATGAAATCAGTCATCTGAGTAGCATGAAATCGTCCAGTGCCACGAAAAATATAACCAAGCTTATTGAAATACAAATGACTCTCTTTTGAATACCCTAAGTTTCATTATTTCTAAGCAAACGACAGTTAGTAACGCTGATAAAATTTTTCAAAAAACATCGTTAAGAATGTGCCCTTTTTTCTTTAACAACAAATATATCACAAATTAAATGCATACGAAATAAAAGTCAAACTTGCTGCAGGATCAGTTTGAAGGATTTTGATGACCATTTGGACAGCGTTTCGGTTTATTTCATTAGATGTGCGGTAACGCCCATTCACTTTTAACATGTTTTCAGTAACACCACAGTTGAACATCAAAAGAAAAAACGCATATTCATTAATCTAAAATGTGTATCACAAAGTAGAACTTTTCGACTATTTTTTCCAAAAATCCATGAAAGCATTTCATCTTCTTTAGTTTACATAATTGCTTAATAGAATAATACACTACTCACCAGAAATCCACCACGAATGATCGGCTCTTGGAACAGAATGTAATTCCTTGATTTAGAATATGGATCTTTTGGTGCTGCAATCTGAAATTGGGCATTAAATAAGTTCATTCATGAAACTCAAGAAGGATCAGGAAAAATTGAAGGAAGATCATGGTAAAAAGAGATTTTGATAAAAATAATCAAAAAATTTCAATACGAATAGCGAAAAATATTGGTAAACGAAATGATTTAAGAAAAAATCCAACTTACAGGACACCAAGCAAGCGGTGGTTCATTCAAATACATGACATCCATATAATGGCACTTTTGGCGCATCAGAATGACCCTAAATGGACGATTTTTGACAAGGAATGGTTTCTTATTAACGCCATTTTTTTTTTTTTTTTTTTTTTTTTTTTTTTTTTTTATAAAAAATTTTTTTTTTATAAAAAATACTGCTGGATAAGGTCCATATAAAAAAGAAAAGATAGAAGGTTATAAAAATATGGGAATATAAATAAATGTGATCCAATAATGGTGATCTCTTCTTCTATCATGATCTGCATAAAATACGCTACGCGTCATGCTTGCTCAAAAAACCAATGACATTTGATTACAAATTTCTTTACGGATAAAAAATCAGATATGAGGATTTATTAGAGTTATGTTTTGTTTAAAATCAAAAATGTTGAAAAGACTGTCTGGGAAAGCAACTCGATGAACTAAAATTGATTGAGCTATTAAGGTAAAATGAATTAGGCATTCACTTCAAAATAACTTCATTTAAATAATTCAGGATCCTGTATCCTGCCCACCTTTCGCTTGGACAAAAAGATAAAATCTCAAAAGATACGTGACTGAATATTTTTGTGTCAACATAATACAAGACCCAACATATCAAAATCCAAAAATCAATTATAAATTGATAAAAATAAGTGTATTTTAAACTGTTGCTACAAATTTGCTTTAAATGTCTCAAAAATATGAGCGATAAATCGAATTACCTCGAATCGCCGATACTAGCAACGAACAACTTCTCGCCATAGATAAAGACGATTGCCACTGCCGTGTATGAAGGAACTGAATCGATGTAACTTGAAAAATCTGTGGTACTATCCTTATCATCATCTCTCATGCTGATTATTTCGTTTTCTTTGAAACCATCATTCTGTACATAACCTAGATCAGTAGCTACTTTCTCAACTGCGTTGAAAAACTCTTCGTCATCATCACTTCGAGTAACTTCTATGGGAGGCACCGAAGAATCATGCTGTGATTTTGCTGGTACTTTGGCTAGAAATTCAAAATTCTGCTGACGATCAATTTTCATCAGAGATTCATTTTCTTCATTCCACCGATTTTCAACTGATTCCGAAATGGTTGGTAAGGATGTACTGCAAGCCGCGAATTTTCTGTTAGGAATACTATTTCTTTTTCTTGATGGAGATGCTGGAACCTTGAAAGTACAGTAATCATATGAAGTTGCTTCAATATGAGGATTTTCCATAGGGTGTTGAAACTGTGCTGTTGGTCTAACAAATCCTCCATGAAGATTAAATGTAGACATGGGTGGATTAACTTGATTTATTTCAGCCAATTTCATGGATTTCCTCTTGTCTTCATTCGCCGCCTTATTTACTCGTTCTATGATATCCTTGTAAAAATTGATAAATTGCATCACTGACAACTTTTGTGCTACTGTTTCATTCATTGTCGAATTCAGTGATGCCAAATTTGGCAAATCCACTTCATTAGCTGGCTTTGCAGAAATTCCAGGTGGTATATTGTTCACCTCTCGAGTGTCATTGTTCTCATTCCTACTTTCAGAAGATCCAGATGATCCACGCGACTCGCTTCCGCGATATGAGCGTATGCTTGCATTACTAGTATTCAGTTCGACTTTATAAACCTTTCGCAATACTTCTTCCAACAAAATAAATATCTAAAACAGTTGTAAATAAATAAAACTCGAGCTTTTAGGCAATTATGATGTTTATATTACTCTGCAATGAATACTTTCACTTGTTGCCATTTTCAATTATTCCAGATTTTATAAGCTGAATATAAAATGAATATATTTCTCGTTTCTGCAATTACTTGTATTTCACTTGTGCTATTTTTTCCTTCCGTCGAATTCCGACTTCCTGTCAAGTATCTTATTTGTCATTGCAGATGCGAAAGAAAAAAAAAAGAATAATAATTTCCCAGAACTGTAGGTCAGATTATATAACACATCTTTAACCTAAACACTGCAATCTAAACTATGCTTCATCAAATAATAATCAGTACTGTTGATGGCTGACAGATTATCGATGGTATGAACAGTACCTTGCAATATACTTGCGTCGTATTTCAAATTTGATTTAAAAGTGAAAATAGCGGTGAGATTCTGACAAACCTCTCGGTCGGTGGGATTGTTGTTCAATACGTGATCAGTACGATCGAAAGGCAATATATCACTTACGATTTGGCTTACTAAAAAATCAGCATCTGCACCGGGAGAATTTCGGTCTACAATACCATACAATCGAACTGTTCTCCCCGAACGTTGATCCCTGAAATACTTGTTTTCTGACTAAACTGTTATGCATATTTCATACTTAAATTAACGTAAATTTATCTATGTCAAAGTTACGAGAACATCTAGATAGATCTGAAAGAGAGCGATTTTATGTTTGTAAAAAATACATAAACATTAATAATAATCGCATGACTTAAGATTAAACTCGCTTTAAAAAAAAATAGCTATATATATACTTGTACTTTGTTGATCTCATATCTTTCATGTTTGAAGTTAAAATTTGTAAAAAATAAATTACTAAGTAAAATTTAAGATTACGAGAACTTTCCAGTGAAGACGACATTCCCATGGTGATGAAACTTTTGTGGAAAATGACCGCAAATATAGATTCTTGATTATAATGCAGTAGTTATCAGTTGATCATGACTGTTCAAGCGAAAGCAGTAGCTTGCTTGAATCTTCGGTTCAACTGTGTTTTGATTCTATTCCATCGTTATTACTTACAGAACAAAAGAAGTTGTTGTGGAAGTTTTGAGAAAAAATATATGAAACGAATATCTGTTTAAGTTTTGGAAAAGATGTGGTAATTGATAATTGTTTTTCCTTTTTTTTTTTTTTTTTTTTTTTTTTTTTTTTATCATTTAAAAGGATTTATCTCTCTTTAAGTTTAGCACTATAATGTCCTAATAAACGGTCCTTGTGTTTTCAATGGAAAACTTGAAGAAAATATGTGCAGTGATTTGATTAAAAGGAACAATTTGACGAATTAAAATAGA
>KZ269982.1:220051-241079 GCA_002249935.1 Onchocerca flexuosa | reverse complement strand
TCAACTGTGTTTTGATTCTATTCCATCGTTATTACTTACAGAACAAAAGAAGTTGTTGTGGAAGTTTTGAGAAAAAATATATGAAACGAATATCTGTTTAAGTTTTGGAAAATTTGTGTTAATTGATAATTTTTTTTCTTTTTTTTTTTTTTTTTTTTTTTTTTTTTTATAAACAATTAATAGGATTTATCTCTCTTTCGGTTTCGCACTAGAATTTCCTAATAAACGGTCCTTGTGTTTTCAATGGAAAACTTGAAGAAAATATGTGCAGTGATTTGATTAAAAGGAACAATTTGACGAATTAAAATAGAAGGGGAAGAAAAAAAGAAACAGATCGGTAAAATAAGGGGACAGAAATGGCAAAACTTTTGATTTAATTTGTTTTTGTTTTATTTTTTTGCAATTTATTGTTGTTGATATTCAAGGTATCATGCATTTGCATGAAATTTTGCATCCTATAATGTAGGTATTTCCATGCCATCAACTTGCGACGCATTTCACAACAATCGTCAAGATTTCTTGGCAGAGTACGATTTGTTATAATATACCGCACTTCACGATATCTTTCAGCGGACGTCTGTTATAAGCATAAAATGTGACTTGAAAATAAAATTGGGTTTTTGCGTTGCGTTTTATGGTGGCAACTTACACGTATGAAAATGTTTTGTGCTGCAGCGCACATCCATCCGCTGCAAGCCTTCCTCGCTCATAGAATGCTTCGGGTGCGGAGCATCGATGGGTATAGCGGCACGCATCGTATAGTTTATCGTACCAATGCAACTTACATCCGGTTATGTCGTCCATTTTTGGGAGAAATACAGAACTGAAATAAACAATGTTGATAGCATGATAATCATGATATATTAACAGTTATAATATCAAATCATGATAACACACAACAGAACATCACATCATTTTCATAGCAAACAAACTAGCAACATAATGCGAAAATCCTATGGCAAACATTGCCGATTATCTTTTCTTAGTCGGAGCATAACCGAATAAACTTCGTAGACAACAATCAAATAGCTTAGAACACTCAAAAAAAAAGAAGGAATTTATGGATATCTTTAAATCTCATGACCTTCCGACTTCTCCCTCAGATCATGATCTGATGATTTGTTCAAATTTTTTTGGGTACCGAATAGTTCGACCCAATTTAGTAATTCTTTCTAAATCATTTTTAATTCCGCAATAATTTCGGTTACAGATTTCCGCAACATTGCTCATTGCCTATATCTATCCCATTGTTCATCGCATCACTGAAAGTGAGGGAAGAGATTAGAAGAGATGCGGAGGAGCGGGAAACTGAGTTCGGTTCTTCTTTCTTTGCTGTATGGTACCAAAAACGAATATGGAAAAGAAAACACGAATGATCTCACTTCATTCTCTTCCAAATACCGTATTGTTACAAAAATGGATTTCTGATGGAATGAAGTTTCTGGAACGATCAGAAAATCGATATTCAAATTTCATGAATTTCTGAAGTTTCTACATTCATACTTAATTCTTTGCTTGTTTTTTTTTTGCTTTCTACATTGTACGTGCGATACATAGAGCTGTAATGGAAACACAGCAGAATCTACTATTTGCTGGATATTACGTGCATTTTAAGTTGTACTCAATTATTTGCTTAATTTACTGCGTTCGCAAAAGTGGTATATCTTTTATAAGCATTTAGTCAAACTTTACCAGTAGCTGCCATTAAATACATGTCAAATAATCCAAAAAAATTCTTGCAACGAAATGCCATCAGTCATTAGGTCTCAAATTTTTTACATATCAATCACATACATAAGGAACAAAGTTACGTCTTGAGTCTAAAGGTCCAAAATTGAAAAATACGAAAATAAACGAGAAATCTTCGTGATCTATGCGAATTTCTAAAAATTCTAGAATCTCTTTAAAATAATGCTTATAGACTGTATTTCATGCAGAGTGTTGAAACAGATAAAAAACTGGAGTTTAAAAGCCCCAGAAGCCTAGTTTTTGATGTAATCTATATTAATGCTTAATTCGGACAAGATTCAATGCCCCCAAAATTTCGATAAATTCCTTTATCTGAAATTTCTCCCAGATCTACTCTCTCTCATCCATGCTTTTTTTTCAAGAACGTGAGAACAGAGAGTCCGTGAAATTGGAGGCACGATGGAGCAGAAAGACAAGTCTTTGATCTGTTTGGAATGAATGGTACAATCCATCGGCGGGGCATTCCGGGTAGATGGATGATAATTATCCGTCCAGGTACCGAATATTTCTAGAAACAATTTATGGAAATTGGACTTGCCCTCATTGGTAGCATCATTTCAAGCTTATCAAAAAGCAAAGCAGATTGATAGATTGCCATTATCATTATTTGAACGAGGACCGGGAATTTAGTCGTTGTTATTTGGAATTCATGATTTTTTTATCTGAATCATATTATTCAGAGACTTTCCAGATACTACAAAAATGACGAATTCAAATGCACAATTGAAATTTTTGATGAAAAATTTTAAAAATACTTTTTGATGCGCGTAATTCTATAAAGTTTTATTTTGTAAAGAAAAAATTTCTGTGGATACATTATAAAGCAGTATGTTAACATATTTAATCATGGTAATATTCTAGGTCTTAACTATTTCAGATTTAACAATTTTTTTTTTCATCAAAACATATCATTGTGTACACGACAAGACTAAGAATGATCAAAAGACAGCAGAGCAACTGATGACCTATCTGCATTATGCAATTTCTTATTCACTTTCTACTTAGAAATGTTATTAGTTTTAATTTTCAAAATTTAAAAATACTAAATTTGATTGTTGATTGTTTAGTGATCCATTTTAGATCAAAATTTGAAAAATTTCTTATGAAATATTCACGAAAAATAATGAAATCTATTTATATTGTTTTCAGCTTTTAGGAAATGTTCGTCACGGTTGATACAATGTCAATACTATGTATAATAATCGACAACATTTAACATGGATTTTTGAATTTTATGGGCAGTTTTAAAGCGACTTCAAAGCGACATGCTTAGGAAAAATGTCTTTGCATCGTAGCAATAAAGCAGTTGGAGTTTAAGTGATGATGTTTTTTCCTTCCACAAAATCCCGTGAATTGAGACAATCGCATTTCGAGTTTCATTAAATACAATATATTTTTAAATTTGATGAAACTCGAAATTCTTTTTTTCTTTTTTAACATAGAAATGCCGGAAAATTAGCGATGAACGCAAAAACATTAATCTACGAAATAGATCAGCCTTGAAAAGTGAAGATTTTTTGTCCATTCCTTTTGCCTATGATTGGATTGGTAATTGGTGAGCCTTTCTTGATAAAATATCCTTGCGGCGAATTATATTTCTTATCCATGAATTTGATGACATAAAGGTGACATAGCTCCTAATTCATCTTTCTCGCAAAAAAAATTTATTCTTGCGAAAGTTTTTTCCCATTTCTCATATAATCATTAATTCAAATATCATCTATACAAATTAAAATATAAAAATTTTTCAAAATAGTCATTTAAATTAAATTTAGTCTGTTTGTTCGTTCAAACTAACTGACATTGTTGACTGATTAATCAAAACCTTTTTTGGATTATGAAAAAGAAAAGTGTTAGACAATTAAAATGTTATGGAATTTATTGAAAAAATCAATAACATCATATTATTGTGGAATTTATCAAAAAATTAAATATTATTAACTAAAATTCGAATTTTTTCTTCATTTGCTATAACTTTAGCTTTAGTCTGAACAATCGCATTCTTCACTTCTTTGATCTGTTCATCTAACTGATTCAACCTTAGCAACAAACTCTCTGATGTTCCTTCCGCACTCGCCTTTCGTTCTCGCAAGTTGTGTATATTTTTTGTACTTTCCAGTCGCCAGTCTTCCATTTCTTTAAACATACTCTCGGCATCCTCCTGTAAAATAGTAAAAAATTAGAAAAATGCAAACAGAATTTCAGTCGTTATCATGTATTCTTGATTTCTGATTAGAATTGCAATGTCATCTTATGTCACTTGCTTTGAGTTCAACTTATCAAACAGATATCAATTTGTGTTTCATCTTAATAATAATCATTATTTGCCGTACTACAATAATTTTTAGCAGCACCATACATCCATGGAGTAAGTAACGATAACCTGTGCATTGTCAAGAAAACGAGCAAACAAGTGCGTTATTTGTGTTATCTGTTGCATAGTCTTTTGCAAATCAGCTAACTGAAAAGAAAAAAATCAGAAAGCAAAATAAGATTTCTTCGAAAAAATTAGGATTGAGTCTGAATTTTTCTCAACCAAAATTTTAATTTTCCAATTAAACTAAATTAACAATAAACATTGCAACTATAAAGTTAAATGCTTTAATTTCAGCTATAACAAGCATTTTATTGATTAGGAGTTCAATAACTAAAGAATTCATTTAGTAACTTTTCTGTGAAGATGAAATTAAATTTTCAAAGATGAGAAAACTCGAAACCTGCAAAGAGATCAAAAAGGAAGAGAGGAACTGACAGAACAAAATTTGAAACCTCTTTTTGTGACTTTGCTTGGTCATTCTCATCAAATACACTGATAGCCGCATTGTAAGCTTCCTTCCTTATTTGGTCTTCTAATCCTTTTTTCGTTTCAAGAATTTTTCGTACCAGGCTACCATGTTCTTCGATAACTAACTGAAATTAGTTAAGTGCTTCAAAATGCTTAACAATTATCGATATTATGGATAATACTTATATAAAAGATAATATTAGTTTATTTCGATCAAAATGAATTGTTTATAAGACTAGTTGCTATAAATTCGAACGTTCATCCAAATTTGGAAGTGGCAGTGTCTTGTCAAAAGATGGCAAGAAGTGATGTAAAAGTTTTAAGCTTGCTAGGAAGGCTATATAAATATTGATCGGATGGAGAGACCTAAGGAGTGATTCTAATTTAAACGAGATGGCTTAATTGTTAGCATCGGAGATTTCATCAGAAAAATACACCTGTGATTGTATTTAGCTTGCAATTATTTCAGTATCAGCAGCTAGATATTTATATAAATCTTTTTATAGTTTGTGGCGAAGCATACCTCGTCAGCATTAGTTTGATCACTTTGATCATATGATGGCTCATCTTCTACAATAAAATACTCATCACTTTGTTTTCGTTCACCAACAATCAGTCCACTTGTCTTTATATTCTGCAAAACAAGAAATCGATTTAATTGCTCTATCTGCACAAATAAAAATGTAAATGTTCGTTGTTTCTTTCAATATAAAGTTACAAGTTCTTCAACGATTGAAACAACATCACATTCGAACAGGAGCGTGTTTCCATTTAGATATATCTACTTTTTTTTTACCTATCACGCCTGTGACAGGTAGAAGTAAGTTAACAAACAATCTACTGACACATCTACTTCAATTATAAGGCGGCATGCAGGAGGTAGAGCCTCGAAGGATTTAAAAGGTAAGAACTTCGGAGCTTGAATTAGTTTTAGTCATACAATTCGAGGCAGAAGGAGTTCAAGTTCCGGTTCAATCACAAATCAATTTCTACTTTGTGACAATACATAAAGATGTTAAAATTAGCTACAAATATATCTTTCCAGCTATAAAACGATCGATCAACTGAAATATTCTCACATCAATTGTTAGAAATTGGGAACGGAAAGGTGCCGGTTGATCTGACTTTAGGATGAATTTCATTGCCTCATAACTTCTGCAATTTAGTGACGTCAAAAGAGAAATTGGTTGAAAAAGTATTTTCCAGTATTCGAACCAATTATAAGAATCATGATTGGCTGAATGAACGAGCTATTCTTACGGCCAAGAACAAAGATGTCTATGAACTTAACAACATTATTCAGTCTAACATTGCAAGCAAAACAGTCATATAAAAATCCATTGACACTGTTGTGGAAGCAAATGAAGTGGTTAATTATCCGACAGAATATTTGAATTCGCTCGATCTGACAGGAATGCCCCAAATGCATTGCATTGAAAATCGGCGTGCCAATTACCATGTTTCGAAATACTAACCAGGCAAAGCTTTGCAATAGCAAGTGGCTTGCATTAAAAAAAATTAATGAGCAACGTAGTAGAAGAAACAATCTTGACAGGACCTTTTATTTGTCAATTTGAATTATTGAAGATGCTCTCATTCCTCGCATTCCTATGATCCTAACGAATATGTTATTTTAATTTAAAACATTGCAATTTCCTTTTCATCAACATTCGACTGGCGTTTACAATTACTATCAACAAAGTTCAGAACCAATCTTTAGAATTGTGCAATTTATATCTAGACACGGATTGCTTTTCATGTGGATATATGTTGCGTGTTCTAAAGTCGGTAAACCAGACAATCTCTATATCTACAGAAAATGAACAACAAAAAATATCGTTTACTTGCAAGCATAGTGAAATGTATTAGGAACGTGCGCTTTCTCTTTTCTTTCTTTTCTGCGGGCGAAAGCGAAAGATGTCAAATAGCTCCACGACAATTATTGAGAACAAGGAGTGCTAAAGGTCAAGTGGCGCGACATAATTTCAAAGAATACATGTTTACCGCCAAAACGCTCCAAAAAAAAAAACAGATAAACCAAGTGAGGTGAATCAATCAAGAGTCGACACGATGGAGATTAGGTAAGGAGGAGGAGCTCTGAAGGATTTAAAAGGACAGGATTTGGAGCCAGTGTTCAAATTCAAGTTCAGAGTTCTTACATCGGTACAGCAATAGCAACAATTCGGAATTCTAAGCAACAAAAGCAACGAGCCGACAATTCGTTTGAGCTGTATTTATAGAGGCGAAGAAAGAAAAAATAATCGCTTAATCAATCTGACTGAATTCTCTGATAATTGTATGTACTTTTCCATCAATCAATAAAAACTTTCTCAACAAGATTCAATCACATAAAACATAGAAAACTTTTCCGACACCTATTACAGACCTAACCGAGACAAAATAACAAGAAGAAATAATTCCCAATCCAACAGGATTACAATCCAAATTACAATGCAATCAGATTTTTTCCTCAACATTTTTCACTTAGCTAGACTAAGCCACAGCAACGCGTGTGTATAAAAAGTATATAGAAACATGTGCGTATTCGAATGCAATGTTATGTCAAAATTTGGAAGAAATGGAAAGAATTTTCGGAGATTTAAGATTTTGAACAAACGAACGTCGACATTTTTATTTATGTAGACTAGTTGTCCCCGTTTACAGCTAGTCTATATAAATAAAAATGTAGTTTATTAGTAACAAAAAAAAAAAAAAAAAAAAAAAAAACCATCAATAAATCAATAGAAGTTTGCCAATAGAAAAAATTTAGTTTATCGATGAAGAAAAAATTAAATAATTGCAAGTTTCATTTTATTTAGGCGAAAAACTTACAATTTCTGGTTTTCGTTCAATTTCTTCTACTCGTTTCTTTTTGATTTTCGGAGGCGCTGGTCGAGCTGCAGCAGTGCCCAATCTACTGAGTGAAGTACGCGGTCGTACTGATGATGTTGAGAGACTGGAAAGAAGTTTTTTTGCATAACTTCAACAAGATAAAAACAAATATTAGAGATTTTCCGAAAATTTTTATGTATCCGAATTTTATTTAAAACAAATGGTCTTGACGAACCGTGCTTGTTCCTTTAATGTTGGTGATATCAAAGGTTGCTCAGTCTCATTTATTATTTTATCAACAATAACACTGTCTTCCATCTTCGTAGTTGCTGAATATACTTTATTATGATCCAATTAAAATGCATACATAACGTTGTTTCTGCAAGCAAGTTTTTTTAAAGAAGTAAAGCACAGGATTTTATGAAATTCGATTTCATCGTGGTACGGTAAAATTACTGGATAAGTAGAACATATGTATGTGGAGCTTGAAGCAGGTCGATAAAAAAACAAACATGTATTCATTTATTAATATCAAATGAACTGAACTATCCGAACTCCAATGCGATGGTTTGACATTTGATCTCCTTCGTTTTATTCATGACTATTTCTTTACGCAAATAGGCGAATGTAGAATCAAGTTACGAAAAAATACAAAGAATAAGATAATCGAAATTATGAATTTCAAACCCGTTGGTTCCTGATCAGTGTGAATCATTCGCTCCGTATTCGTTGGCAATGTTTCTGGTGCAATATCTTTAAAATGCCTTTCATTAATCGAATCTTTTCGTTTATTATCACCAACCGTTTGCTTGATTATCGTCGTTTTATATTCACTTTCTTTCTTTCTCTTTTCTTTACTTTTGCTTGAATATCGCCTGTCTCTTTCAACCTGGAAATATTTCCTTTTTTTTTTTCTAAATTAGTCCGTGTTTCTGGATATGTTCATATCGATGATTGATATCACAATATTTTAAAGAATCCTACGATCTGAAATTCTATTTCACTCAACCCCAAATTACATATAATTAGCCTTAAAATAGCAAGGAAGTATCTAGAACCTTCCTGCTTTCATTATGATTATTTTTTCTTTCCACTCCTTTATTGTTTTGTTCCTTTTTATGCGCCTTTTTCTCTTTCTTTTGCTTTTCTTCCTTTGCAGTATCCTTTAACTTCGAATCTCGGTATGTTGCAGCATCAATTGCTAGTTTTTGCAGCATCTAAAACATTTCTAATATTCATTCTGTAATATCATAAACTTTCAAATTAAGGAGACGAAAATGAAATTTTCTGAAGAAATGAATAATTGTTTATTTTATAGATAAACATATCGGCCGGTTAATCATTAGAGATTGGAACTTAAATGATATTGTCCTGATAAAACCTAAAAATCTCTATCTCAATAACAAACTGATTACGATACCAGCTATCAATTATCACTTTACAAATAATTTCAAATTGAATAAGTTCAATTTGAAATCATCATACATACCAAATTCGTCATTTCGGGTTCCTTTCCAGCTATTATTTTAGCAACTTTGACATCTTTCAATGATCCATCATCGTTCAATGCTTTGATCAATTTTTTCAAAAAACTTGTTTTTGCCGTTTTATCCGTTATAGTTGCTGCATCCATTTCCTCATTTGTAAAATTATTCTGTAAATATATCTTAATCAATTGACTCATTCAAAAGTTATTTGAATGTTCATTCATTGAATTTTAGAGGAATTAAAATGAAACAATCAATTGAGAAAATGCTCAAATTGATATCTCTGATTATATTCCTTTTGAGTAGGTTTATGCCACATGACTTCATAATTTAACTTTTTCGCATTATTAAGAATAGTAGAATCCGAATAAATTTAGAATAAATGCATAAAATTTTCCCGAATGACTAAAATCAAAATCATCTGCTGGATTATATCAAATTCCATTTGATAGTGAGTCGATTTAACTAAACGCCAAAAGTGAGCTTCGAACTATTCTGTTGTCCATTTTTTGATTCGCGTTTGAGATTCCAACTTTTTAGTAAGACTAATGACTGTTAGGCATAATGGCTCTACTAATTTTGAACTTTTTCATATTCATCATTCTACCGGATTCGCTACCTAGTGCGATAGATATGATGAAACTTTATTTATGCTCTTAGCACATTAAAGAGAAAATGAAGCTCAACACGTCAGAACAATTAGCCCTACCAAACGCTAGTCGATAGTGTGGTGCAATTCAATGTTGGATAATCCTAAACGTTAACAGTTATATTCTTTTATAATGATAAGAAAAAGTGACCTAACCTAACATAATAAAATATTAAAAAATTTACTTTCTAAAACAAACCATCAAAAACCCCGTATTTTGAATTGTGATTTTAACGATGTCGTGCAAGAAACGAAATGGCGGTCGTTGTAATAATTGGTCAGTAAGAAGTGGACGATCAATCAAACATGCGAATAATTCCTTTGTTTTCTCCGTATACATTTTAGACTCTTCTGAAAGTATATATAAAAATTTCATCAACTAACGAATCTTATTTTTGAAGCTACATTATTTATCGAAAATCAAGGAAACGTCTCATTAGTAATAGAAAATATGAATAATTTAAAATTGTACTGTTGAATAAGATTTGACATCCGAATTAAATTTCTGTCATTGTGTTCACAAAAATTTTAAATTATATCATGTCTTTGCATTTTAATTTAAAAAAACAATTGCAATTTGTTGTTTTTTTTTTTCGATCTCAAAAAAAATTTCAAAAAAGCACTTATTAACTGCATTTGTTTACATTGATTTCTAAAGATCAAAATCTAACAGTGTAAATTATCATGAAATCATTTAAGACTTTAATATTTTGCATGCTGCAATTGCAAGTTTTTAAGCTACAACTGTACAGTTATAGTAATAACATTTCATCAAAGATTTGTCATTGTCTATTTATTTTCTTGTAAATTCCAGGCGACAATGAGCAATATCTGGTATACAACTTCAGTAAATACTTATTTTGAATTGAATGGATGGAATAGGAAAATATTGTTTTGCAAAGATTGAATTAAAAAATTTATTTGAAAAATTTTTCACTATCATTCACGCTTTGCATATTAAAAATTGAATTGAATCATAAAGCATTTTAGAGGAAATTAGAAAATCAATTAAGAGTTTAATTTAATTTGTTTTAGTTTATTGCATCTACACAAAAATCTTTTGAGCAAAATTTTAATTTTTAAAAAAAAGTAATTGCAATTTTAGTCATAAAATATGAAAAAATGTTAAAATCCTTTCATAGCATTTTGATGTAGCAAAAATTTTTGCAAATTATAGTTTGATCATGCAATATTGTCCTATGCTTACTTTATTTACGTCATTTTAGGGATAATAATAGAAAAGATAATATAATTTTGTAATACATCATAAAGATTTTGCAAGTAAGAATAATAAATCAAATCATCTGTGATGAAAAGATGTGATTTCAAGCGTTACAATGAACAATAGTATAAAATATGTGATGATGATTCGTAGTAAAAGTAAAACAATTTAATATGAAACAATGTAAGAAGAAAAAAAGGGGCGACGAGGTAATTTATTAATGATAAGTTTGGTTGATAACTTACCAAAACTGATAAATTATCTGAAAATAATTGAATGACGAAAGGCAAGTATCTGCGTTATTACGCAATTTTCTATCATCAAATATCCTCATTTCTTGGTTTATTCTGTCATACTTCTCCATCGAACACGTTTCTATGGTAACATATTGAGGAAATATAAACGCGTATGTAATTTACATGAAGAATGTTTGCTTGTTTATGTTCTTTTTGAAAAAACTGCTGTAGATTTTCTCAGTGTAAGCGTAATTATTCCAGCATATATGCTTTCCAATTATTTCATTTAGTTATGATGATTTAATTCAATGTGTCTTGTTTAAATTTATTAAACTAAATGCTGTAATATTTATAAAAAAAAACCGTAGTAAATAAAATAAAATATTTTCCTAGATGAGTATTCTTTAGAAAAATAAACAAGACATTAAGCATAAACATTTTTCCCTTAATTTAATTATCTGCTGTCAACTACAGAAATTCAGATTTCGAAGAATATTAGTTAAGAGTTGACCTCATATTTCTTATAAACATTATTTATTTGTTTTTTAACAGCAAGTTTTTAGTACTTAATGTGTTAAAGTTTAGTATTAACTTCTCATTCACTACGATACTTTCGAAGAGAACTTATTAACCTAAGTCAGTTAAACAACTAACCGTGATTTATTCGTTATTCGGAAATTCTATGTTGAATCCCGAACGTTAATTGGTCGTAGTATATGATAGTATGACGACGAGATTTTAAAAGACTGAATTTCCTTTATTAAAATTGAAATATGTTTGTGCGGTTCTACCATTCATTGTAAATAATTAGCAAAATCATGAATCACTCATCTTGGATAATCTCAAAAAGTATTTTTAATTACATCATAACAGGATATAGACTATTTTGAAGCAAGCTAGAAGAAAATTAGAATAAAGAATTGTAGGCAATTATTAAAAGAAACAAAAAGAAACGATTCACTGCAAAGCGTCGACTGAATAAGGTAGTCAAGGCAACCACTAACTTATTTCTATATCATTTCATTTTCGTGCGTCATTGTTGAAATGAAAGCATATGAAGATTGAAAGAAACAAAAGTTTAGTTATCGAAGAAATATCAGTAATATTAGTTATGGTGCAATTGTTTTTAATGGATCTTTCAAGACTTTTATTATGCTAAACCAATTTTGAGAAGGAAATGGACAGGCAACACCTTAAATCCGGGGATTTGCGGATTTCCGATCTGGAAAATAATAAGGATATGAAATGATATACTAGTATGATTACTTTTTTTTTCAATTTTATTCGTAGATACATGATATGAATATAATTCATTTTTAACTCATTATCGGAACCTTTTGATTCAGGAAGACCTAACAATCTTGCACGATCTGGCATGCCAGTTCGGTTCCAATTTATCATTCACAACTATGTTTGGTTCACCGGGAAGCACGACTGGTCTCGGTATGTCAGTTGGTTCATCCGATTTTCCAAATATTGCTTGCATCCCTGGTAGCCCGTCGTAACAGGCTTACCTGGTGTCCTACTCGTCTCGAAAACATAAATGATATCAACCGTGAAATTAAAAAATACGAAAAGATTTTCAGAGATACAGTTATCTTGAACAGAAACCGCTGATTTCAGAAAATATTCTCATACTTAATGAAGACACAAAGATCACTGGGAGAATCTGAATAACCTGTTGCTCCATCACCTACCAATTCTTTACTATTCCACCTGGTCCTTTCGGTCCTGATTCAGCAGGTATTCCTATAGAACCTGACACACCTGCCAGGCTTTATAGACATTTAATACATTCCCCACTCTTACATTAGATAACCAGAAAGTCCATTTAATCTAGGAATTCTAGGATGTCGTTTTTTGTAAAAATTAATTTTAATCTGATTAATAAGTAATGCATAAGTTATAGAATTCTGATCAGTAAAATGATAACTACCTCCATTTTCACCATCAAATCCTGGAGAAACCTGGTTGACCTGGCAGATTTCACACTATACTTTCATTGCATTCTGCAAACAGCACTTTTCTGCACAGAGAGTCAAGTGATTTAAATGAAATAAGATATCGAAAATTTATTGAGAGAAGTTGAAATACCAGGACTGAAAAGCCTGATTGATTCTTCTATCATTGTATGCAAAACATTGTTTAGATTATGGAAAAAATTTCTATGGTCTTGTAGACGAGATGAAATCGAATTTAAATATGATGATTCCAATTTGACTGTTTTAAACGACTGCACTTCCAGTTCTAATTCAAATATTTTTTGAATGCAATTTACAAAAAAAAAATTTATTACAGCAAATTACTTGATTATCGGATACTTTTCTGCAACGGAAAAGATTGCTACCAGTATAGCTTCGAGCAGTGAATGATAATTCGGATTTTGAATTTGTCAGCACAAAATCCATGGATTTTTTTTGTTAATTCTTGCCAAATATGTTAAATTTATTTCGAGTTGTTATTTCATTGCATGACCAAGTCAATTTTAAACATTATTCCTCTGGAATATTGTAAAAATTCTATCAATAATTGTAGAAATATTTTAGGCTCTGTCTTAATTTCCTAAATTTAGTTTTAAAATAAAGTTTTAAAGAAGATAAGAAATTAAATATACTCTCTTTGCAAATATTAAATTTTATATTTTATTCAATATCATCTGGAAATTTTCCAGAATGGCGATTATATTGAATTTTTCTAGCTTGTCTTGAATATCAATAAATATATCACTAATGTCATCACAAATAATTTCAACGAAAATGTCGCATGCGAATAGAACGCTAACCCTATAATCGTATTGCAAATTACAATAATCAGAACTCTTCTGTCATTCATTATTGTTTTATCAGATTAATTTAGGGTGAAAATTGAGTACTGACAGAAAATTAAAATTTGAATGAAATTTTAAAAGTGTTATAATGAAATAATGAAATACAAATTCACTTCGAGCTTCATTGTTGGAATGCTGTTGCAACCATCCAACTTATGAGCTATACGATGAGATGATCTGATTCAATACAATCATCATAAAGTAATAATTAGAACTGTCCCCGTATTCTAATTGCTCTGAATGGCGAACGTGATTTTATGAATCCTGTTGAACCATCAAATCATTTTGATCTAATTATGAATGCTGTAAATTAAAATTTTTTTTCTTAATGAACAAAATTTAATAGTCTGTTTGCTTTGTCAAAAACAAATGACAGTTTAATTTCGATCTGCTATTGATACTTTTATATGGAAGATGTGTCTAGTCCAGAAAGGATTTCACAGTGCTTTTCGTAAAAATTGACTAGAGTGTATAAAAGTTGCCATACTTAACTTTTAAATATTATTTTTAATGATTTGTTTCAACAATCAAAAAAAAAAAAACTTTGAAGATGAAATCTCGAAATCAAAAGAAAACAGGTATGAAAGGGAAAAAAAATTTTTTAAATGAATAGATTAAATGATACCCATGAGGATCGCTTTCGCATTTAAAAAGAAGAGAAGATTGATTAAAGGCTAAATGATGGTAAAAAAAGAATCACTAAAAAATAAAAACAGACAAAAGATTTTTTTAAAGACAAACTGAAATATTATAAAAAAATAAAAAATAAAAAAGTGTAGAATTTTGAATACTTCAATTTATTTTTTTTATTCGTCATCCGTTTGCAGTTTTGCCGTAAACATGATGTATTTTTCATGTATCAAAGCTGAGTCAGTATTTTAAGTTCATTGGTCAATATTGAGTTAACTTTTGAAAGAAATTGACTGAAACAAGACAAAAAAAAAAATTCGTTAGGAATATAAAACTAGAAAATTCACAGTTCTTGAAAATTCAAAATTCGCAATATATTCACAGTTTTTTTTCCCATAATGTTTGGAATTTTTCTGGCAATCACTGAACATCAGTTTTTAGATCGATACAGTTGTTCGATAATAGCTTCGGAGTTCAGATCGACGCAGCACTAAGCAGCAATTTGACAATTCAGTTGACCGGTCTCTTATTTTTCGCAGTAAAGAATTGCAAAAACGATGCCACGAAAGCCATCTGCTTTGAGGGCAAAGTAAGCGGTGAAATCGCAAAAAGTTCGCGTTAGTGATAAGAAAAGGAACTCCCGACATAAGGAATCATACATAGCCCATATATACCGTATCCTAAAATAGATCCACCCCGATTTAGTCATTTCTTCAAAAGAAATATCGATCATGAAAGTTTGTATAAACGATGTATTCGAACGCATTGTCACAAAAGTAAGTTACATGGCTCAGTATCACAAGATTCGACCATTTCAAAACGTAAAAATTAAACTGCAGTCCGACTCATTTTGTCCGTTGCATTGGCTTAGCATACTGTATCTGGTAAATGTTTTCTTATACATCAAATTTTAAAACTATTCCCAAATGTACTAGTTCGAAATACTTCTTTTTCTCTAACTTTGCGTTTGGTAGAATAAAGTAGAATGAAGTTTTAAACATTTAACAAGCATCTTAAACATTTAGTAAAAGCAGCTTCCTAAAACGGAAAAATAAATTGCTCTTAGGTGCGCTAAATAGTTACCTTACCGTAAAGAAAAACGGTTAAAAATGCAAAGAAATTAAAAAAAAGTTAAAGGAAGAAGTTACTAAAATAACAAACAATATGAGTAGAGGCTAATAAGTTCAATGTGCGATTAATTTTTCAAATATTCTCTTTTTGTTCTATACTGAATGTCCGAATGATAATTTGACATTTTTTTTTTTTTTTGAATTATTAATTACAGTGAATCATCGAACTGTTTTGAAAAATACAGTCCTTATTTAATGTTTGTTTTCGTTGGTCATTAAAATTTTAATATTGAAACATTTTTGAGAATAGGCGATCCTTTATTTTCTAGTTAAGTTGACATCATATTAATTAAATTGTTTAATTGACATCATATTAATTAAATTGGTTTTATTCTGGTTGGAAAAAATTTAACTCTACGCAAAGATTACTACCGACTAGTTATAATTTTTCCCATTTTTACTAGCACTCAAAATGAAATTAATTCAAGTTGCATTACTTCTAAAATTTGTACAATATTAGGCTATTAGGATAATTTTTTTTTTGTCGAAATTGCATTTTTCATTTTACTTAATAGACTATTTGCTGATAAAGAAGGAGAAATTGCCAGATTTTGATCATCAAAATTCTAAAAATATATTTTTCAACTGATTCTATCAATTTCAAAAATTGCTTAAAAACGAGTTTGATTTTTTCCGTAATACAATTGTTTTCTCTTTTCGATTATGAACGAAATTTCGTCGCAGTGTATTAAATTCTAGTTCTTACAGAGAGAGTCGTTACAATGGCCCGTTTAAATTTGTTTAAAATGCATTGTAAATTAAAATTTCAAATTCTTTTAATTTAAAGTTTCACGCAACACATACAAGCAATTTTATCTTCCAAGCATTATGAAAAAGAGTCTGAATGTCGCCAAAATTTCTGCTTGGAATTTAATTCCATAATTTATGGATTAAAACTTTTAAATGTAATTATAAAAATCAATTTCGTTCACATAATTTTTTCACTTAATCGGAATTTACAACGCAGTTTTTGATGACAGCATTTCTTGAATTCTTATTCGTAAATTTACATATAAATCCGAACATTTCTTCCAGTCTATTCATCATCAACTTTTCGCTTTCGGCTGCTGTTCAATTTTCAATGGAAAAAAAGAATGAAGATTGAGCCATGCAATTATTCCAATTATTTGAAATTCTCTACTTCTGAAAGTTTGAAAATAGTTGCAAAAAATTCAAAAATTTGTAGACAATTTGGAAATTTTGAAGAGTACGAAAGATTCACTGCATGATGCAATTAAACAATTACCTGCGCTTATTGCTCCATCAAATTTGCGGTCTTTCGCTGTTCATAAATTCATCCAACCTTTTTCCTCCATACTTTTTTCCCAAAATTTCTTCTTTGATCAATAAATTTCCAATAATATATTTTCATTTCAACAGTATAGCATATTCAAGGAGAACAAAAAGTACCTTTTTGTGTCCATCACGTCGGATAAGACATTTAGCAAAAAATCATCTTGAAAAGAATAGAATCTGTAATTCGTTAATTTGGTAAAATTATTCAAGTTTTGTATATTTTAAATTGCAAATTGAGAAAAAATTAAGTCGGATCATTTGAGTTTCCTAATACTTCATTTTAGATAATTAAATTTACACCATTAAATACTTCCACTAGCTTTTCCACTTCAATTTCATTTTGTATCAATTGGAATCTTTTTTCCTGAAATCTCTTAAAATTTTCTTGAAACTTTAGTTGTAAAGTATTCTTCTGCTTTTAAACCATCACTGAGACCAAGTAAATAGTGTCGTTTGTTTTGCATGATCATTCATTTTCGAAATCAGAAATGAGAAATTGAAATCATAATTTGAAATCAGAAATAAAAATCCGAAATTGTATCAAGCCAATTGTTCTGTTATTAGCTATTTCATAAATAGTTACTGTTTTCAATTAAAGCTCGAATTCTTAGAAATGCTTGGAATTTTAAATTACTTCATTTACTCAACAACACCAACTGATTCATGAAAATTACTTGAAATAATATAAAATTACTTTCTTCACTGAAAATTACTTCTTGCATTTGCGAATATTTTACCAGCGACAAATTGGTGCTTTTTGCGTATTTAAGCTTTTCTCAGAATTTTCCCATTGTTGCTAGATTTTTTTGTCTTTTCTTAGTTATTAAAACAACTTGGTAACTTTTCGTAAGAAGCGGTAAATTAAGTGAAGCAAGTTCAAGTCTTGAGAATTTTTTGGAACAAACTTCCATCAAGTTTTCTGAAAACTTTAAAGACAAATTTCTCTTAGCTATGTTTATTTGAGATGAGATAACGAATTCCTACCAAGATTGAAAAGAATAGATGGAAGTTGACATTTTAAATTTGTTTCAGGCAGCTAGTTTAGCGACAATAGTGCTATCACGGATAAATTTTGGTGATACGTACATGAATCGATCCGATGACGCCTTTCAAATGATGAAACATAACCTTTTGAACGGTCCTTCTAGTGATCAGAAAATGTGAAATTTGCTAAGACCAGTTTTATAATTAAAATTTTCTGAAAATTAGATTTAGAATACAAACTCTTTAAAATATTGATGTATTTCCGGTCGACTTTAATTTTTGCTGACTGCTCAAATCCATCAAATGATCAATATTTTATTCTTTTTAAAAATAATTTGTATTATTGCCAAAAAATATCCATTTAAGGAATAATTGCTATAATTAAAAATATAATTATTTTGTATGTCTTCTACAATGTTATTTTTAATAAATGAAATTCAGAAAAATTTAGTTTAATTAATTTGTTAGCCACTGAAATGCCTAACTAAAATATTCCAGGAGATCTGTAGAAAATTAATAGTCAAGCATGCAGAAACCTCTTGGTTTATTCTTTTTTGTTAAGCAGTAAAATGTTACCTAACTTCAGTATCAATCACTCAATCTACAGTTTGCATGATACATTGTATTTTCGATGTTTTCAATCAGAATCGTTGTTTTATACGTACAAGATAAGATGGAGACAGTTTCATTTATTTCTCATTGAGAGAAAAAGATGTGAAAGCGATCCCTTATTATTTCGAAACTGATTAGTTTTCGAAAGCAGGAACTGTAACTTTTGGATAACAGGGATTTGCTCCTCTAAAGACTACAATCTTTCTGAGTTACATCTGATTATCAGAATGAATTTAGTATCCGATTATAAATCACACTTCCTGCTTGTCATAAACTTGAATAAGCAACACTACTTGCTCTCCTCTTCCAAAGACTGGATTCTGAACCAGCCCTTTCTGAGTTTACGGCATGGATTCAACATCCGATTCTAAAATTTCCTATCATAAATTTGAATAAGCAACACTATTATGTTTTTTCATCATATCTTGCGGTTGAAACAATTTATTTTAAACAAACTTCTATGAACCAATAATGTGTTTCTTCCATAATTAACTACCCGATTCTTCTGCAGATATTTAACATCGACATTTTTCGGACCGTTTAGTTCCTCTTTTTCTTCCTTTTTATCCTTTACTTTTTTCTTACTTTTTTTTAATATTTGCTGTTTGAAAATTAATGAAATCAGCTCTTCTTAAAGGTGTAATAAGTTCCTGCAGAGTTTTTAACAAGTAGAATTATTGGGTCATCCAATGATCTCCTTCAGTTGATGTGAAATTGTAAGACAGTTGTGTTTCAGTTTCTCGAAGAAGGTTCGTGCTTTTTGTCGGCAATCACACAACGATGTTTTCTCAAATTACTTGAAAATCGGAATATGCCTTAAACATGCTTTTTCATTATCTAGTCATAGCGATCTATTTAACCAACAAATTACATTTTTGATTCATTGAAGAATTTGAAAACCAACTACTTCTTAAAACATAGATTTTTTTTTTTTTTTTTTAAATAGGTGAATCATTATATCAAAAAATTTGAAAATGTGTTATCGGGAAAGAGTGCCTCATCAAAATCACTGACTAACTTAATTTGAGAAATACAAAATATTAAAAATATGATATCTGAATTAACGGCAGTTTGTGAGAAATCACCAATTGTCAAGCAAAAATAATTTTCCGGTTTTGTATCCTAAAATCTTTCAAAAAATTTTGCCTTCCACTACTACTCTGAAGTTCAAAAATTTCGAGAGGAGAGTAAGCTTTCCTACATTCATAAATGTTAATTAGAGGAATTTTTGATGGGATTAACTTGCAAATTTTTTAGAATTTCAAACTGAAAAGTTAATGACAAAAATTTTTGAAGTACCAGAAAATTAACAAATACGTCACAGACTATGACACAATATAATTAATAATGATATCGATTGATGTGGGGATATGAGAAATATGTAGAACGATTCGCCAAATAAAACATTTTCTAATTTTTAGAAAACAAGTTCTCGTCCTCATGACCTCTTCAATAATTCTTTCTTAAATCTTTTTTCAAATATATGATTAAAATAATGGATTTAAATACCAATCTGAAATCCTACTTTACAAAGAAGAACATCGAAAAATCCTAATACCTTGAAATTAAAAAAAGAAATTTCCCAATTTTTTTGAGAAGCTGTAAATATCGGTTAAATTATGTTATGTAAATTCAAATAATGCAATCATAGAGCATACCATTTCAAACTTTTTCAATTCTATACAAAGAAATGTCAATTGAACAGTACAGCTGATGGTTATTTTCTTGCCAGATTGTATAAGTCATCCAAAGAAAAATTACTTCTGAAAGTTTTCTACAAAGAAGGAATTCTTTTCCTACACAGTTTACTATTAAAAAATGATTGTGCACACGAGCGGGCAGATGATAAACTGGTGGTAAAAGCGAGACGACGACAGTTGTTGTCTAAAACTTAATGATCATCACGGGTAAGTTATTGTACTTTGAAAAACTTGTTTTAAAATGTCGATATATTTATGTTTAAAAAAAAACAACAAATTTTTGAATTTGCAAATTTAACCATTCTTTTAAATTTCAAAAATTTTCAACAATTACGAATTGTATTAATTATATTCTTGTCTTGAATAAAGAATACTTGCTTTCACAAACGACGATTTGATTGATTTTTCATTCAAATAAGAAAGAGTTCTTCAAGAATAATTTAGGAGCAACTGAATGTCTTGTTGGAACGATAAAAGCGTTACTTCCATCCAGAAGGCTTAATGGTATAATCAACTCGATAAAAATATGACATCTTATTGAATTATGCCACTATTTTGTCATTGTAGTCTACAATTAATATATTTTGTTAACCGATAAGAAATTTCAGTATTTGCTGGCAATAGTATATGGTACAAAAAAAAAAAAAAAAAAAAAAAAAAAAAAAAAAACCAAAAACCCCCGAAAGGTTTTTAATTTTTCAAAAATTCCTTCTTTTTTTTTTTTTTTTTTTTTTTTGATGACCGAGGTTTGCTATAGTATGTCATGTCATTCAATCTATGAATAAAAATTTCATTCTGTGTCATTTTTCCAGTTCCTCCACTTTCATCCCTTCATTTTTTGCATTATCAGCAATCGAAATTTCGGCCAATTAGTATTTTCTTCGTTTAA
>KZ269982.1:197337-219951 GCA_002249935.1 Onchocerca flexuosa | reverse complement strand
AAAAAAAAAAAAAAAAAAAAAAAAAAAAAAAAGAACACAAATATACCAAATACGCACACAAGTTGTATAACTTTTCAGAAATTCCATCATTTTTTTTTTTTTTTTTTTTTTTTTTTGATGACCGGGGTTTGCTATAGTATGTCATGTCATTCAATCTATGAATAAAAATTTCATTCTGTGTCATTTTTCCAGTTCCTCCACTTTCATCCCTTCATTTTTTGCATTATCAGCAATCGAAATTTCGGCCAATTAGTATTTTCTTCGTTTAAACTTTAACACATGTACAATATTTGCGCTCGAAATATTTAAACTTTAATTTAAAAACATCTATTAATCTAATGAACGAATGACTTGACGATTAATATATAACTAATTTCCTTCATGGAAAAGTACACATACGATTACAAGTGACATGCAATCATATCATGCACAACACTGAATAATCGATAAATTCTAGCAATTCTGATTAATAAGGAAGATATGTAAGAGCGATAAATATCATAACAGCTGTAAAATATTCAGAATCATAGTATCGGGATATACAGTAGCTGGAAGTGTCAATGAATTAAGTATCAACAAATTATTGGCAGCAATTACGAAACAGAACTTAATAAAACCGAGTAAGTATATATGACTCTGAAAAAATGTAACTAAATTGCAAAAGAAATTATGCGTCGTATGAAAATGAAATTCGCAAAGCGACAATTAATCTATAGCAATTTGAAAATAGGATGGAATTTATAAAGAAACAGATTAAATTAAAAGGTTGCAAATCTAAATTCATCCAACGACTTGTTCATACAATGATTGTTCAATGATCTTGAAAGAAACTTCTGAATTTCAAATGCTAAGTTCGAATCACTCGAATTTCCGAGCACTGCGATTACATTTCTCTAAAATTTTTATTTATTAAAAATAATAAAATTTAGTGTAGCAAAATTAGTGAATTATTCAGTTATGATAAGCAAATAACAGTCATCCAGTAGGAAAGATCAGCAATCTCACTTCGATTATTGCCACAGGGTTAGTTTATCATTGATGTAACAAATGAATGAGAATTAAAGAAGTTGAAGTTATGCTGCAAATATTTTTCATTTACGCCATTTTGTGCTTCAATTCTATGATGAGTCATCATAGAAACAGTCAAATTGCAATAGATCAATGAAGAAAGTAGGAGTGATCAATTGGAGATGATGAATTTAGCTTATTTCTGTCTCTTCCACGACAGCAGCAGTGGAATTTTTGTGTTCTGTTGATGTGACACTACACAACATAGCGATCAAAATGAATCTGATTAGTTGTCACAACTAGAAATGCACACCTGCCACACCTAACTTTTCCAGCAAATTGCTTTTATTACAAAGACTGATTGCCATCAACTAGCGTCAATTTTAAAAAATGATTCGCTTTAATTTAACTGACGGATAGAAAAGGATGTGTTTGTGTAGGCATACTTGCTTATGTTATGTATATGTATGTGGGTGTGTGTGGGTGCATGTGTACGTGTATGTGTCTGTATGTGTGTGTGTGTGTGTGTTTGTGTTTGTATGTGTATAAAGAAAACAATCAGTTTAAATAAAGTGGAAATGTCTTTGGTAAAAATAATTTTTGTAGTAGTGGTGATGATAATGGTGGAAGATCTAGTGCGTAGATGATGACAGTTGTGACAGTTGCAAAGCCAGTGTCGCACGATTGGAAGGGTGTGTAGATGCATGCCCTGAGGCGATTGCGGCATATGTTTGCGAATCGCGGTATTCAATCTCACCCATAACTATCCCTTAACTTCCCATCATCCCTCTAATCATCTTTGCAATTGTCATTGAACAACCTGTCGTTTGGATTGCAAAGAATGCAAAGAAGCAAGAAGTACTGATCGAAGGGCGTGCTCGTTGAGAAACGAGTTCCAGAAGTGCAGCACAGCTCACCGTATATAAGGGAATAGGTGGACTACAACAGTAAATACTATCAAAGGCCTACAACTCATATACTGCCACTAGAGAAAAGAAAAGAGAAGGATACGACAGAATCGATCCAAATATGGATTTGGAGTGTCGCATCAAGGCGTATCGCTTCGTGGCCTATTCGGCAGTGACGTTTTCCGTTGTTGCCGTATTGTCCGTTTGCGTAACTTTACCAATGGTTTACAACTATGTCCATCATGTACGTCAACAAATGCACAACGAAATAACGTTTTGCAGGGTACGCTTTCTTTATTTCCATTTGATCCAAAAAAGATCGTTAATGATGCCAATATGGTAATTTATATGCTCCAGAATGATATATTCTTTGAAAATCTCTTTCATATCTCATCATTTTATTCTCTATATATGACTATTTCCGCGCTTTCAACTGTTTTAAATATACTTACTGATAATTTGATAATGTAAAGGAACTAGTCAGCAAAGTTGCTGTTGCCTAAATTAATAGTGAGAAAAAGTTAGGAAGGAACATTTTTCAATAGAGTCTTTAAAATCAAGTAGAGGGATTTTAGATTTATATTTGCTTCGAGAAAAAGATTACTCAGCAATATATGAGCATTAAATTATTTTATTCAATCTACTCATAATAAAAGATTAAATGAGATGATTTTTGACGCTGACATATTGTTGAATTTTGCTCAAGAAGTTATCGTACTGACGTGAGGTTGCTTCGTTGTTGAAAGATACGTTATACTAAATGACTGTTGACTGGATATCTTATGTTAGATTTCTCGAATTATGGAAAAAAAGAAGGCATAATTTGTGAAAAATATTCCTTTTCAAATAAGTTTTGCATGATCGAATTCATTTCCCTTTCTTATGTTTTCCCTTTCTCGGAAAGTACTATCCTCATTTCGTTCAAGTGATCAGTTTTGCAATTTATTTGCGAAGTGAAAAATATATTAGATCGATACAAAAGGTATCTTTGTTCCACTCTCTTTTTCATAATGCATACATTTCTCTTCTATGTCTGTATTCTGAAAACGTTTACTTTTATGACCTTGAACGATGGGAAGGTGTCTCGAAAGATGTCTCAGCATCACGCTTACAACTGAGCAATTTTTACAACACGGAAAAAGAATTTTTCAATTCAAATGTTTCTTTTTTCATTGAGCAAAAAAGTTGAATTTTTCTTCTTTCGTCCTCAATAAGAAAATTTCAGGGATCAGCAAAAGATATTTGGGCAGAAGTACATGAGCTAAAGAATATTCCCGTTGCAAAGAACCGTACAGCTCGTCAAGCTGGTTACGGATCCGAAGATATCGCTGTCAGTGGTGGCGGTGGTCAGGTAGCACAAGCAGGTGCTTGTGATGCATGTTGTTTACCAGGAGCAGCGGGACCACCGGGTCCACCCGGTAAACCTGGTAAGCCAGGTAAACCTGGAGCTCCTGGCTTACCCGGCAAACCTGGTAAACCACCAAGTCAACCCTGTGAACCGGTCACACCACCACCATGCAAGCCCTGTCCACCAGGACCACCTGGACCACCTGGACCTCCTGGACCACCTGGAGATGCAGGTGAACCAGGAGCACCAGGTCGACCTGGAGCAGATGGACCACCAGGTGAACCTGGACCGAAAGGACCACCAGGGCCAGATGGGGATCCCGGACCACCAGGACCACCAGGAGATGCTGGACCGAGTGCGCCAAGCGAACCTCTCATTCCCGGAGAACCTGGACCTCCCGGTTAGCTTTTTTCATTTTTGTGTGCTATCAGGAAGTATTTTAGCATCTTAGCAAAATATTTGCATAAACTAATATTTAGCTGCATATCCCAGAGAATATATGTCAAGTATTCGGTTTTTTAAGAAAATAATTTCAAGAAATGATGCTTCAGGAGACGCAGGACCACAAGGACCACCTGGACCACCAGGCCGACCAGGTAGCGATGGTGCACCAGGTCCAGTCGGCCCGAAGGGACCACCAGGACCAGATGGTCAACCAGGACCAGATGGTGCACCGGGACAACCAGGACCGCCAGGACCACCAGGAAGCCCGGGTGAAAAAGGAATTTGTCCGAAATATTGTGCCATTGATGGTGGCGTATTTTTCGAAGACGGCACTCGTCGTTAAGTGGGTCTTAGAATGTATCATTAGAAATTCTTATATTCAGACTGCCATTTCGCCGACTTGTCATTTAGTTATATCAATAACAAGCAAATAAATTTTTCAAGTTATGTTCATTCCATGCTTGCAAGATATGGGTAAAAGGAGAAGCCACAAGTATCTTAACCGGCAATGAGATAAATTAGCAATTGAAGAATCTTAACAGCTCGGGAAAATTTGAGACTGACCGAATACTTCATCAGTCTCATCGAACACTTAATTGTGAGTCGATAGAATCAGCTTATTATTGGAAACTCTTTAAGATAGAAAACATGGCTCTGAAATGAAAGTGTGCTTCAATTTTTTTTTTCCATAATTTAAGCAATAAAATATCAAATCATACATTTCGAAGTTTGACAAGTTCTTACCATAATTATAAAATCAGGGCGAATTTGAATCCTTAAGTTTTGGAAATTAATAAAAACACAGGTACGTTTTGGAATGTAGTTTTAGTACACCTCAAAACTCAGTTCAAACACATACCAAGGTATTGATTTCCAAAAAGTCATGAATTTATAAAAAATTAGTAGGAAAAAAACTCATTCACTATGCGGCATACAAAAGAATTTTTTCGCAAATCATTTTACAAGTGATCAATATCATAGCGTTTTTAGTCACTACAGTTAAATATTTACGATCATTCAGAATGCTTTGTTATACTTTTACGAATCATCAAATAACTAAACTCATTCCAGTCCGTTTGCTGATGAAAGAAATCTACTTCTAGCTGCTTTGAATCATTCCCAAGTCTTTCAGATAGCTCAATCATGCTGCTGATTTTACGCCATCTTAAGTATAACCGTGAAAATTTGTATTTTCTAATCCTTTAAACCACGATCCACAGAAGCTTCTCGGTTATCGACCCTCGACAATGCAATCATATAATTAATTATCTGTAAAGGTATGCAGCGGACAGTTATCAAATAAGAAGAGTCGAAATAATTTATAGAAATCTAGAAGTTGAATTAAGATTAGGCAATGATATCATGTCAACCTACTAAAGGGAATAGTTCACATCTCAAAACAGTAGAACCACCATACTAAGCCTCAGAAAATTTTCGTGACTCTCACTATATGGAAGAGCAGCAGAAGAATAGTATGGCGATAATTTGCAATCAATTGAAAATTTTGAATAGAGCACAAAATCCTTTCTTTTATCTACGTGGGATTATCAGTTAAACTACAGCAACTATTTCGGCTAAAGTCATGCCCTTTTGGAAAATAAAAATTACAACCACACCCAATCATTAATTTAAAAACTGTTTCCCATATGTTTGCCACAAATCATTAAATCTTAACCGGTAAATTAATTTAAATGAAACATCTTAACAGCCACTATTTAACAGGTTTGTGGCATAAATTTCGGTAACAAACATTAGAAACAAAGTTGTTATGATTTTAACGCACTGTTCTCGACAACATTTTCTGCATTAGATCAAATCCTGCTAACATCATTATGCAATACACAATAATCAAATAACCATATAAATGATGAAAACTGCAACGTCACCGAAATCACGAAACAGTCTCTTGTAATCCTAAAATGGATCAATTCGTTATTTCAGATCAGATTTTTAGAGATGAAAAACCAAATTCTTTAATATCGATTATGGCTTTCGTCTCTAAAGCCATAACCATTGTTAATGAATTTGGTGTGTTCAGGCGATAATGGACATTGCAATTCACATCAAGTAAAATATTCAACAATACAAGATAATTAAAACAATGAAATATACCGGAAAAGTTGCTTTAAAATAGAGAGATATGTAAAGATAAACCATTAATACTTTGTAAATTAAAAAATCACAATTTCCTAAAAAATGAAAAAAAAAAAAAGGTAATCAAATCTGAACTCTTACGAAAAATAGATAGAAAAAAGCCTTGTAAAATGGAAACAAAATGTGTAACAGTTCAGATGATCACTAGAAACCATATTTTATGAGAAAGTACCTTTGAGCAGTTACAGACGAAAAAGAATTAAAAATTAATGCTGGACAAGTAAACAAAGATTCAAGTTTTCGTTTTACACTAACAGTAGTTTATGCATGACCAATTTCTCGATTATATTAAGCGGACAGCATCATCGCAAGCCATAAAAATCTATCTACAATCATAAAACTAGCAAGAACAGCCAGTCGTCATCAAACACATATGCAGATTATTTTTTTCATAGGTTAACTGTGATCTCCAAATAGATACAACCTAGCCATAGAGGATTATTATTCAGCGCGAACACACCAATGATGCCTTCTTAAGAATGAAATCCCTACCCTTAACAATGAATTTTAAGCGGTGATCCTACTCTGTCATAAGAAATGTCACTTCAGAAAGAATGTTTCTGAATTTAACTCTAATAATGTTAATGTCAAACACAGAGTAAAAACAGCAAACATACTTATGGCCTAAAATTGATGAGCAAAAGCAAAAAAAGGGAAATTTTAAACATAGGGCATTAAGAATGCTTTATGATGCATAGCGCTTTCCCTTCTGAATGCTCTATCAATCGCTGTGGATACAAAAAAAAAAAAAAAAAAAAGAAAGAAAAAAGAAAATGAATGAATTTTCTAATTGACGGGGCTAGACATATCAAACGATATAACTCATGATAATTATAAATTTAACTATAATTGCAAGACACATTTCTTGATTTAAAAAAAAAAAAAAAAAACCGGGTGCAATCTATAGAACGAAAAATACACAATAGCAAAACAATTCCTTGGATCAATTGAAGAAATACCGAAAAGAATTTATGTAAAACTGTGAATGGGATCATTGGGGCCTGGAATCTGGCTCAGAACACGATCAAGCTTTTGTAACGGTATAGCTAAATGAATTTCCACCCAACAAGGCGTTGATGTTATCGTTTGTCGCTTGTATTGCTCACCCCATCCTTTCACAAAACTTATTCGCATATGGCACATTCTCTGCAAAAAACAAGCAATATATCGTGATGTTTTTTGCAAATACTGTTATCTTTAATCAAAGATAATAGAATCATTCGTTATAGCTCTTAATTAAAAACAGTTAAGTAACCAAAAAAAATCAAGATTAGCAATTTATCCTCTGTACTGCATGACTTACACTAACAATTTTAATCTAAAAAAAAAAGAAAAAAAAAACACAAACCTGTAGGGAATAGACGGCATGAAAACCTTGGCTCATTGACTGAGCCAATAAAGTTTCGAATGACTCGTTATCAAAAACTTGCATAATATGCCCTACAACAGATTACATAAGCATAACGATCACGCATGTTCAAGTAAGAGGACTGAACTGGGGATCACCGAGATATTCGATAATTACATATGTCATCATCTACCACAGATACTTCGAAAACGATTATATCCAAATCTCAAATTATTCCAAATTTTTATCAAATAACATGAATTCTCCATTCTTACCTGATGGCAGTCTATAAACTGTAGCCGGATGATCATGAGATTTTACAGCATGTATGGGACTTTGAATGAACACTGGTGCTTCACTCAGACATTCTGCGTAAACATCTTCATCTTGACGAAAAATCCTAACACCACGTCCTGAAATAGAAGATGACAATTATCTTTTTCGAGTTTGAAATGTGCTATAAATTAAGTCTCCTTTCAAACTTCCATAAAACCAGAAGAAATTGAAAAGAATCTCGCATGCTTCAATGTCGAGAATTAAAGTTAGTCAAAGGAACAAATACTTACCAATCTGACGTCTAGCATTCACAACTCCAGGATTTCTATTAACATTAGCTAAAGCTCCCAAACAGAACCTTTCTGCTTCAGATGGTGCGCAAAAACCATCAACAATGACATGAGAAGTGCCACCTTTGAAGGGCTCACCGATCTAAATTCAACTTTTGTATTTACTTTTCAAGGACTGCAAAATCTGTTCACAACACTAGTATATGAATGTAAAAATGGATAGCCTTAATCATCAAAGTTTTATTCTCGAACAGAAAACTTTTCTCTTAGGATACATAAAAGCAATGTTTTATAAACGAACTCGTTGATTAAGTTCATAGTAATAAGCATGGCACCAAGCTTCCGGTACTGGTGCTGCAGGTGGATAATCTTTCACATTGATTGCAACATCCGATGGCTGAAATTAATTTTGGAAGAATTTCGACCTGTTCAAAAATAATTCTTTCGAGGGTGAACAAAAACAAACGCTTACAAAGACACAAAGAAACAAGCTTCATTTTACCTTCGGTCGAATATGAGGTTGTATCCGTGGTCTCTGACTTCTCATGTACAGTATCTGAGCAAGTGAATTTTGACTATTAACGGATGCAGAAGCATTGTGAAGTGGTACCGAATAAGTTGAATCTAAACAGTAGATTTGTATGAATCATAAAATACTTCACATTTAACGATAAAGTTTAAATGATAATTACTGAAATCTCACTAGACAGGTGAAAATGCAATTGTTTGAAGGTTGGTCATGTGAACCCATGCACATTCATGTACGCCATGTCGTAGAAGCAGAAGTATTTTCATCACAGATATATGCACTAAATGACCGAAGATCTTAGTAATCTTAGTTCAAAAAATACAACGTCTATCTAATATTTGAAAACGAAACACCATACTTCCACTTATCGGTGTTATTTGTTGTGTGGCGTATGAGATGCAATTTCCCTGCCCAGTTGGCAAACGCGATACTGTTGAAGTACATGCTGAACGGCCTTGTATAACATCTCTTTCTTGCTGTTGCAGCTGATAAAAACAATGAATAATAAAAAAGATTACAAATAATAAAGTTCACCGGACAGACAAAAAATATTCTAAAGTCTTACATCCTGCATGGGTGCGTTCAGTTCTTGTAGTGTCTGACCAGAACGTTCAGTAGCAGCACTAGCAGTGCAGTTCAGTAGCTGATTGTTGGCACCAAAATAATAAATTGAGCCCATCGTTCCAGGTTCAGTTTTTATCTGAGAATTAGCAGTTGTTTCACCTGGAAGTATCAACGATGCTTTATGGCATAACGAAAATTCATCCAAAGCTAAGTAGAAGATTAACTACTTAGCTAGAAATTTTAATAGAAAACCAATTTAAATTTCTTTGTGTAATTTACAAAACAGTATGCGTTTACCCATTTGTTCCTGATAATCCATTGGAATAGACGATGACTGCTGCCCCGAATCTCTTACTTCAACTGTTGTAAGCAGATGCCAAGTCTGTTGGGCTGGGATTGTTTTACTTGGGTAGCAATTAGATGAGGATGATGGTGTGCCACACATCTTTTCATGCAAATACGACTTCGCCTCGTTGTTGCCACGAGTCAGCAAATCCATTCAAATTCCAAGTTCTCAAAGAATCGCTTACTTGTTCTTTCAATACATGATACGGCAAACATAAGTTTTTTTTTTTGGGAGAATTTAACCGAAAAAGGAGATGCAACACTTTTGATGAATTCATTAATTTCGATACATTCTCAGATTCATTGTCAGTCATAAAAGACTCTCTAAGAATGAAGCGAAAATCACCATTACAAGTTATTTCATCGGTCATTTTAGGTAAAACTAAGGAAAAAGACACTGTAGTGGGTCGTCCTATGAGTTCTGCTATTCGTACTTTCTAGAGAAAATCTTAATACAGATCTTTCCATTCAAAGTTGCTAACTCATATTTTATATTTAAATGAAGAAAAAAAAAAAAAAAAAAAAACTTCGTTTGTCATAACAAGTACCTCCCTAAATCTAGTCGCCTTTTAATAAGGAAAAAAAAAAAAGTAGCAACTTTTAATAAAGTCTCATAAATCAGAAGAAAATCCGAAAAATTCCAGTGGACAATGAAGAAGAGAAGCGCACAATAAAAGAAAAATACACATATAGAAAACATGTGTGACGGATTTCAACAAACTATATTTTTTTAAGGACGGGAGGGGATTTTGAGGCGTGGGAGCAATCATACATTTGCGGGGAACAATGTAAATGAGATGAGCGAAAAGCCACGAACTACTGTTATATGAGTCTATATGGCTGTGAGGGGAAAGTTGTATGCACAAGGAAATGATGACGGTGCTCGCAAACTATATACACACATCCACCATCCAAAACTCTATACAGCTAATTCTCTCTCCCTCCCCCTATTCTCGTTGCCCCGCTTATGGAGATATACCTATCCTAAATCCACAAAAATTTTCTGAAATCTGATAAGCAAACCAAAATATGAAAATAACGATGCATTTAGCACAAGAAATATAACAAAGCACATGTTCACATATATAATTCTTTTTGATAGAGTAAAAATATGTGACAATCGATCAAACGGAAAGAGCCACTTATCGTCTCTAAAGCTGTAGTAAGTTACATAAGTGTTGTAACAGAATGTTCAAATATCTACGTGAAAGCATAAATGCATTGAAAAGCAAAGATATTACATAAGTAATTAAAAATAACAGCTATCCAAAACTATAATAATAATAAGCTGCCTAAGCTGCATCATTCAGTATACTATCATTTATCTATAAAAATTAAAACGATCTTGAGACTTCGCCTCGCAATTAATTTTTTATGAACAGAAACGGTGACAATTACAATACAACCTTGCTAATCAATGGTATAGAAGTCTCACCTTCTATAGCAGTATTATATTAATTAATCACAAAAAAATGACTCTATTCCCGTTAGAATAATTTAAATTAATCTGCTGCAATATCAGCACAGAATATAATTAATCCAGTAAAATGGTTGAAGGCCAGTTCAATCTAGCAGAATCTGCAGCCGATTAAATGGGAAACTTCAGCCAATAGTTTCAGATTACAGCAAAACCGTACCCAGTCAGCGTAACAAATTGATGAAATGAATCACCATTTATCTTCAACCTCAAAAAAATTTTTCCCTTTCGTTGCAATTATGCATTAACAATGCAACTATATACAAATCATTTGCTTGTACTATATGCTACAATAAAATTGGTCCTGAAAACCTCCACTGTAACGATTCTGATATTGCCAGAAGACAGCTGCACTTAATAACGGACTAGCAGTTACGATAATTCAAATAGATCTAATTAGCTGAATAATGAAAAGTGAGAAAGATGTGGAAGGTTATATGCAAGCAATAAACTGTTTAATGAAAGGTTTCAAGTACGCACGAAAATATTTAACCAAAAAATCCAGTAATTAATCTCTAAAACGTGAAAGGACAAGGAGCGAGTAAAATTTAGCATTATGATCACAATTTTAGTAATAGCAAAGATCTGATGATGACTGAGCAAACTTGGATCAGCTCATTAAATGGATAGATAAACAATCCTTGAATGTTGCCTAAATTTGAATAAACAAAAGCGGACTGTTCGGAAGAATCTAATCAAACAACAGTAAGTGCCTTGCAATCCTATTGAAAAATGTCAAACTCCATATTTCAAGTTGACAGTATTACGGAAGCATAACACTACATAAAGAAGTAAAATGACAGACAAGTTCTTCATCAGTCTGATTACTATGCAAACAATTTTTACGTTATCGTAACTATTTATGATCAAAACATCTTAATTTTTTTCATAAAATAACTTAACTGAATGATTGCTACTTTTTATCTATTGGACTTGATATTATAATAAGATGCTCAAGAAGTTTCCAGTAAATTATACATGAGCAGATAATAAAGTCAAACAGATAAAAAGTAGCAGTCATTTAAAATGCCGATTTCTTTAACTCTTCAAAGATTCATTAAGTGATACATATAACAAAAGATTATTACAAAAGCATAACGAATGGAACATACCTTTAATTGTACGATGCAAAGTACCGATTGTAAGACCACAATCTTTCGATTACTATGCAGGTAGAAAATCCTGGAAAGAAAGAAATACAGAAAGGGAAAAGTTAACAATAAAAATCTCTAATCACTACAAATACATGAAAAACTTCCCTTACTTCCATACCAGAAACAAAACAATAAATTAAAAGCTAAAACAGTGGACACTGTGATAGTAACTGAAAAAAGAAAAAAGGGAAGAACCGGATTAAAAGTGATTGGGAATCAGTGATAAATATAAATCACAATCTACTGAAATTGAATGTAGTGAAAAAATTAAACAAAGGAAGATTTTGAAGACTTCATTCACTGAAATTTATTTCATAAAGAAAAAATATAATACTATGTGCTGACTTATTAAAGCAATGCGAAACATAGAAAGCCTAATGATTGATAAAACGAGTAATTCGGGTAGCATATCGAAAACACTGTGAATTTAGCCCAACGATATCAAAACAGACAGTATTCGTGAGAGTCATTGATTTGATAAACTCATCAGACTGCTTAAAATAAACTGACTACAGTATGGGAAAACTGCATATATGTAACTAAAAATGCCTAAGTGTAAAGAGAAAAAGTGATGAAACAAAGAGAACACAACAAGAGTTACCTAATCGGTTAAGATTTCAAATTCGATCTTTCGATTTATGACATCTGTGGCATGATAATTGTTATATGATAGCAAATAATGACGTACGGAAACTTCAACTTACCATCACGGTGGAGAGAATTCAGCGTTACAATTCGATTTTTTGGATCAATACAAACGGAGTACAATATCTCAACATTGTGTTCAGCTTGCACCTGAAATGCATGAAAAAAGAGCAAAAAAGTGAATTGATGATTTGCGATTAGACCTATTCATCTTCGAGATTTAAAGCGAGATTTTTCACTTATGTTTCTGCATTCTTGGTTCAACAAATCTGAGCGTTGTTACTTTCCTATCTAATCCAAAACGACACTTCCACAGAAACTATGTTGTTCAAACACGCGGTGATAATTTATTACAACCCACAATACTCTCCATTTCTCTCCATCTTATTATCACTGATGATAAAGGACTGAAATCATGAAAGGAATAGCTATGTGTATATGTTCACGTGAGGGTTATCCGTAAAAAACAACGCACTTATAAACACGTCTGAAACCTGTCGCACGCATAACTCACATGCAATTCACACGCATACGTAAAACGTAGAGGATCACGGACAAAATCAATTAACATAGGAGAACAAGACGGGGAGAAAACAGCAATCAAAGAGAATAAGAAATGTAAGGTAGTCTTATTACCATAAATGCTTCCTGATACCATAATTATACGCGGAAACATAACGTACACGTACGTCAATAAGCTCCGTCACTACGCGTCCCACGGATTAGCGATAGTGGTAAAGTGGCGTTGAGAGAGAAGAAAGTGAGGAATACAATGGAAATCGTGCATCTTGATAGCGGGGGAAGAAGACACGGAGAGAAGTGAGATAGTGCACTGGGAAGGGATATCCAGGCAAGCATACACATTAATCACCTTTGTGTCTGTGTGTGTGCATATCTATTAGTGTGTGTCAGAGATGGAAACGAGCCAAAATAGTTGGGTGGCAGCCAGTAATGTTTCAAGAATCTTTGAGAACGAGAACAGCTTATTTATTGTCTAGACTACTGGAAGTTGGTCGTTTAAGGTGACGTCATTCGGGGAGGGAAGGGAGATAGGCGGAGAGGTTGTTTCGGGATGTGAATTTCTGAGGGACAGGATAGTCCAGTTACTACTTACAAGGGACCTAATGACTCATTCATTGTCATTGCCATTCCGGAATTTCTGGAGCTTGTCCGTAAGAGCGACCAGACAGTGCTCCAATCCGGCCAATACTTCAGTAACGCGTTCTTGACCTACTTGTCACCTGATTCAGGATGGTTTCTGGTTCTTTACTTCCACTGATTCAGTCCATCACTTACAACATTATATGAATATCTCTCTCTTCCTCAAGAAGTGTGCGTCTGATTGAACGCTTTTCAATAAAAAGCAGCACATTGCACATCAAATTGCAAACTGAATTGATACTAAGTTGAATAATTATTTCTAATTTAGAACTTGATAAATAATGATTTTAAAATATCTCAGAAGACTTCGTCTACCTCAATACTGTAAGAATCACTATGAATATCTGAAGAAAAGACATCTCATTATTTATGTTAAAATGTACACATCACATCATTTTGACGTATGATATTAAGTTTATCGTGAATTCGAATCATATCATTCGAATTCATCATTGAAATGAAATTGCTTTCACTATTAGAATTATTTAAGTAGCTTGATTAATAGTCAACGAAAAGATCGCCTCCCTTAACATCATGTGTTGGCTTCTGTTAGTCTATTGAAATGTTGAATGAAACCATTATTTTTGACGGAAATTATATAATACCAGCCGATATTAGAATCATTTCGTCGCGATGGATAATAAAGAGATTCTGGGAACCTGAATATTTTTGTCGCTGATGCCAGATCTCAAATCATTACTATATCGCTTCCACTATGTAATAATTTCATCCTTGTATCATAATTTATAGTTTCATAGAAAAAATTGAGAAGTTTTTTTCTCATACTATTTTTCTGTCATTCTTTCCTGTAACCAAACACGATGAGTTCATTTTAGTTTTTGGGAGAGTCATCATTTCCAGTATTTTTCGACTTATTTTTTCTTCAATAATCTGCTTTTCTCTTCATAAATCCGTGATTTAAGCTAAGCTAAAGATCTAAATACTGGGAATTTTCCAAGTATCTCCCTAGTAACCAAATTTTAGATATCAGTGACATTACAGTGAACTACTTGTTTGAAAGTTCTATTGATCTTTGATGAAAGAATAAAAATTTGCACCTAGCAATACAACAACAGCTTATAAGCCTTGTTTGCGTAGCTTTTTTATATAGACTTCCCCTTCACTGTTCATTCCATTTTCTTTAATCTCTCCATCTCAGATCCTTCATTTCATTTCTATTATTCATTTTCCCAAACATAACTTTTTTTAAGGCATTTAATTTTCCAGCAACTTTCGCCGATATGGTAGGTAGCTGCTTCTCATTCTAAGCGACTTCCTTCTCTGTAGTTAACTAAGTTTTCCTTGGAACTTTTCTTCGGGACTATATGTCTCTCTATTTAATTCTTCCCATACTGGAAGAATTAACATTTTCAGATATGAAAGTATTTTGCAACCGCTTTTTTTTTTACTGAAATAAGAAAAAAAATTAAAAAACAAGCTTGAAGTTAAATCCAGATGAATTTATTTAAGTCCTACTCTACTACTAGCTTAAAACAACGAGTTTAACTATTGATCACCTGAGTAACAGGCTGATTAGCTAATTTATCTTTCAATTAGCTGTTGGTAATATGAATAATTACTCACAAAATAAGCTTGTTGAAGCAAAACGACTTGAGAAGCGTACTAATTTTGACATCCAAGTGATGGTAACAACTGGAACATGTAAAGGTATTGAAAACTATTCACGTTATCTCTATGGGATGGAAGCTGGATACAGCCATCTACCTACCTAAAGGTGCAATTTTGTTTTCGTGTTACCGTTTCTCAAGTCCAGCAGTCTATATAAATAAAAATGTAATTGTTCGTTTGTTCAAAATCTTAAATTTCCGAGAATTCTTAAAAACGCGCCTATTCGAATGCAATGTCTATTAAAATTTCAGATTAATCGGTGAAGAACTTGAAACGTTGTGGAAATGAACAACGGACGTTTATATTTTTATTTATAAAGATATTTTAGGAATACTACATTACCATTCTTTTAATTTTGCATCTTGTATTTTTTTTTTTTTTTTCATTTCAAAGCTTTTCTCTTAAAATTATCCTCTTTGTCACCATCATCTGTCTGTTGTTTTCATTTATACATTTCTTTTTGCAAAAAAAAGATTTCGAGAAATTTTCGACGGAAATTTATATTAAATTATTTATGCAGTGAATATTTCAAGATTAATTTAATTTGAAGTAGTTGATAAGAAAACAGCTTATTTCTGTTCGCTATGGTTTATCAAATGCTGTAATCTAATAAATTAATAATTTCTTTGGTAAATTGCCGATTTTCAGTTCTTATCTGAATGAAATGTTGATGTTACTTGTTAGCCTTAACTAATTGCCATACTGTTGGTTCAGGCTCTAATAATCAAACTTAAAAATCAAATAATTGATAAACAATCAAAAAAACTATTCTATCATCCGTGTAATTAATTAATTAATCTTCCATACCAAAAATAACAATTTTGTGTACGTGTGGTGTATGAAGGAAAAATCAAATGAAAGCATACAGGATTTACTTAATCGAGCGAAAAGAAAGCTTCATTTTATCTACTCAGAAGGATGGGATTTAGATTCGTATATCTTTTTTTTAATTATCCATAATAAGAAAATTTTAGGAAGTGAAAAAATTTTTCTTCGACAGACTCAAAATATTTTTTTTTTTTCAAGGTGAGAGTAAGATTGAGTTGAGATCAGAAAAAAAAAAAAAACGATTGATTTTTATATTTTGAATGCTCACACAATATTTACCTTTCAACAGTTCATATTTTCCATCAACTTCTTCAACCTTTATTTAGCCCTCTAAATTACACCATATATATATATATATATATATTTTTTTTTTTTTTTTTTTTTTTTTGATGCACTCATTCATTTAGACAATTTTTTCGTCTTTTTTCCGATCAAAATTGCAATCGATTAATTGTTTGACGGAAAAAAAGAAGTTATTTCATTTCAGTAAACAAACCATTTTGATCTATAATAGATTAAGTGGAATAGTTTGAGGCTGGCATCTTTGTTAGATTGCAATCAGGAAAAGCGCAATGTTAAGTGACTAGATATTCTTTTTCTGTTTCTGTTCAGCAGTTTACATTCATCACAAATCTATTTGTCCTTTCATATTTTTCCATCCTTGTTGTAAAACTTCCTTCTCTGTCTTTCTCTTGATTTATTAATCGTTGATTCAGTCAGCTTTGTGAATTCAAAGCAAATTCTAGCTTTTCCGATTTATGAAATCTATTTTTTATCCACATTAATTATTCCAATTTTCTTGAATGACTAATTTTTGAAATGAATATGTGGCGGTTCCATTTTTCATGTTATTTAGCAATAGCCCCTCGATTGAATTATACCAATTTGACTTGGTGATTTCCTTATGTGAAGTTAACACGTGATTTCGAAATGTTTTAACAAAAATAGCTGACGTTGATGTGATAATTATCTCTCCTATTGTTTTCCATAATTGAATGAATAATTGGTTAGTTAGAAGTTGTAAAGATGAGAAAATAAGTACATATCCTATAAATTATAAAATTTTTCAACTTTGTTGTCCGATTGGTTTTTCGTTTTTTTTTATTTTCGGTTATTTGTGATTTTTGTTTTCCTATCTCATATTTCTTCATTGACTAACAGGATTTTAGTTTGTCGATGCTAATGATATTATTTATTGCTTGATAGGCTTAGGTACAACCTTATGTCAGACGATTAATTCACATTTGAAAAGGTTGCATAGTAGATCTATTACCCAATTATATTACAATTTTTTCCTTAATTTCTTGCTTCATTTTCATGACGCTTTTCCAAACTGCTACCTCTGAAAAACAAACAATTTTTTGACCATCTTTTATTTTTTATTTTTTCAAATCTCCCTGAAGAACATCGCTACAATCTGAAAACTTTCAGGGGAATCTATTTTGCATGAATCAGGCATCTTTTCCTTCTTATACAGCTGAGGTAACATTTTATAACGGGACGCTATTGTAAAGGCAAGCAGATAGATATACAACTTATCATCATAGTGAATATTCTTTTCCTATTCCAGCTTGTGTGATTTTTTTCTTTTTGATTTCACTCTTCTGATATTAACCTACCTTTTCTCTCATTCTTAAAAAAATTGTAAAAGCTAATTGGACAGAATTATGCATTGTTAGTTCATTAGGTGAATGCAAGATAGATGGCGAGAGAGAGGAAAAAGTGAAAATATTAGGTATGGTAATGATTGGCTTGCAAAAGAGAAAAAAAAAAGAAAAAAAATATCTAATTCAATTAGTCCAGACAAATCATATCATTGCTACAGATGTTTTACTTCAAAATTCGGCCTTCTTTTTTTGGCCTTGTTTTTCAGCCAATTACAATGTGCTTCACATTAATTTCCTGAAAAATCTTTTTTTATCTAATTTTACAGTTAAATATAAAGATAATTGATGGAATTATAAGAAAGGTAACTAAAATTTTGTGACGTAGTGTGATAAATCTACCCAAGCAGAATTAAAGAGAATTTGAATTTATTCGAAAAATTGGAAATGCTATCATCTTTGGGAATTCAAATAGTTATTACATCAGTATTTCTCCTAACTTGATTACTAGCCTCTCGACAGGAGAGTATTCTATCATCCTGGAAAGATTGTTATTACTGTTTGTTTTGTTTTTTGTTGTTGTTTTGTTTTTTTTTTTCTTTCTTTTTTTTTTTTTTTTTTTTTTTTTTTGGAATTAGACAGCGGAATTTATGGCAACGTTTGTTGCCTTTCCATGGATGCATGCTTAATTGCAAACACAAATGTTTCAACTGAGTGTTAATGCATATTCATGATGACAGGCAATATATATGGTACTCATGGTGCTATTGCATCGTTATCACTTTGATAGACCCATCAATGTCACTTTGATTTTTAATAAGTCTTTAACTGATTCTTTTGAAATTAAATCCGCTTGATATGCAATTTGAAAGTTAATTTTCAATTTATTTGCTTTTAATTCGTTTTCGTCCAGTAAAAATCCATAGAAATAAAGATACAAATGTTCATTTTTTATTTCCACGCAACGTTTCAAATTGTTTACCGATTGATTTAAAATTTTGAATCAACGATGCATTCGGATAGGCGCGTGTTTTTATATAGATAAGGCGAGTGTTTAAGAATTTTCGAAGATTTAAGATTTTGAACATGAGAACATTTACATTTTTATTTATAAAGCGTGGCAGGCTCCAGCTAATTATCTGAATATATTTCTACTTAATGCTATTTTAGATATATCTTAAAGAAAAAGTAGTATTAAAAACGTTGATTTAAAATAAAGATTAGAAATCTCAGACAAGATTTACCATTGTATTTTACCTTGATGCAGGGATTGAAAAAGTTGGGAATGATTTCGGAACAAGACAAGGGATGTGTCTATTTGAAGCTTCAAGCTAGCTGAAGAAATATAACTGACAACGTGAAGAAGGTGGGTAATCAGAACTGAATCAATGAACGGAATGATTTGATAATTAGTAACTTAAAGCAGATTGTAGAAATTTATTTTCACACTTGCGTATAATTGCATTACTGTAAAAGATGCGTTGTACTAATTTACTAGCTGGACGTGGCATAGGAGAAAAAAAAAGTGCAGTTCATTAGGTTTTCAAGTATCTTAACAAGAAAATATATTGACAAGAGTATGCAAATGCTTTTTATTGTTTGTAAAAATTCAAAACGAATGTCGCAAACAAATCCTAAAAGTTTTCGATCTGAGCATATGCAAATATGCTCCCACGGAATAACTATTTTATTGAAAATTCTTTCTACATACATTGTATTTGTTCCATTTTTTAGTTACTTTACAGTTAAGATAAATGCAAAACTAAGGGATTGTATAAGTAATTCATCATTATTGTTATCATCCGGAAATTAGGCATCATTTCGAAAAACTCCCTGCCACTTATTTCAACAGCTATTGAGGTAGTAGCATAAGTTCCTGTAGATCATAAAAATTTTTCAACTATCTTTGTTTTATTTTTTAATTGAATTCAATTTATTTGCATATGGAGCAATAAAACTTGATTTGTTCGTTAATTATTCACTCCAAGGAAACTTACAATAATGAAAATTTCCTTCTTTTTGTTCCAATCAAATAATTTGTAATTTGTGCTTACTTTCATCTCTTCTTTTTTTTTTCCACAGCAATAAACAATCGGCATTACATTCAGTGGCTACAGTGAGCATCCGGTACAAACCGGCATAATTTATTCATTCATGGGAGGGAAGAGGAGAGGGAAAGGAAAGGAAGAAGTAGAAATATCCATGAAAAATAACAAATTATTGTAATGCATTTCTTAATTCATATTTTGCAAAAACAGTTTTTTTTTTTTCAAAAATAATGTTGATAGCTTTAATTTTGATTAGCTTTGATATCACAAAATTAAAGCAATTTCTACTTTTCGTTTGAAATTATGAATGCTATGACTTTTTCTAAAAAAACGAATGTTGTATTTTTCAAGAAACTCATACTACGAATTTGCTCATACTACGAATTAATTAATTTGGCCAAATTATCTTTTTAATAATCGTAAAAATAAACAAGCCTACTTTTGAAAAGTGATGTAATGGACAACTATGAAATCCATATTTATAAATTTATAAATATAAATTTATAAATATTCTCTGAATTCAATTTATGTAATAGGAAAGCTCAATTCATGAATTATTGATCGAACAGAAATTGCAGATCTTGGATGATATGTATTAGATTTCAGTGACATTTAGGGCAATGCTTTAAGACTAGACGATCTATAGTAATTTCTCGGATTCTAAGTCATTAAGACAGGCACCTTTGATGCAGGAAGTATAATAGAATTTTAGGATGGAAAAATGCAATTAAATTTTCCACATTTAGTTGAGTCTTCAGGCAATCTCGAGATTATTATCACAATTGCTTATTTGAACTTCACTAGTTTTGGATTGCTTCAGGTTAAAATCAATGTAGAAATATTTGGAGATTAACTAGTATTACCATGAATTCTTATTGGATTTATTTTAACTCCAATGTTTGAATTACTAATTCACTGAATGATACAAAGAAAATCCTAAAAGATGGAAAGAAATAGATTAGGAAGTAGTTAAAATTTATTCTGATGGCAGAAATAAGAAATAGGAAGCAAAAATTTTTATAATAAATTAATTACATTAATTTTTATTAATCATAACTTTATAATAAATTAACCACATATATATCTTAATATATCGCAACCTGATTTCTTCAGCTAACTTCAATTAACGATCAATATTTGATTAAATTTGAAGTTTGAATGTTTAGTTTTCAATGATATTTCAGACTGCTGCGAAGTGGAAAATAATCAAATAAAGACGAGATAAGGCGGTTATGCATATTTGAAAACAAAAATTTCAACCAATTCTTTTAGATGATTAGTAAGAAAATAAATTTATAAATCAATTTGAAATAAGAATCATTTTTCTAGTCTATATAAATAAAAACGTAAATGTTCATTGTTCATTTCCAAAAAGTTTCTGTTTTTTTTGATTTCTACAAAATTCTTTGAAGAGAAATTGGAATAGTAAGTACAAAAGAATAAATACTACGAAGATATTAACATCAACACTTATATGTGTGCACATACTATTCTATTATCTAACAAATTGATTTTTGTGGATTTGAAAAAGATTAAAATTTAAAAATTTTTTAAATTTCAAATTGAAAAATAAAAAAATTCGTCACTTCATAGATTTCTCATAAGCCATAACAATGAGAAATAAATTTGCTATAAATTACTATTATTATACGATTATTGCTAATCTAAGATTAAATATTTGACCAAAATTAGGATTAAAGACCTAGCCAGTTGCTAGTTTAACTATGGTGGTTAGTATTATGAATTTTTTCGAGAATATGCGATTTACCAGCGTTCAATCCGGTTATCAATCAAGATTGATATGTTTTTTGATATATTTTTTACCACGATTGATATATTTTTTAAATTTTCAGTAAATTTCAGATCATTAAGTTGTGATTTATAGTATTTATGAATGATTGTTTTCGTGGAAAATATTAAAGTATATGTTCAATCTGTACCAAAATACAGCCACTATCATGTCCAATTTATTTGGCCTATAAATAAGATTTTAGATGCTAAAAATGATTGGTAGTGGCGTGTAAATAAGCAGACTAGTGAACTGTTATGCTTGCTGAGTATCTGAAAGTTGCCAAATCATTAGATTATTTGTATTTTGTCTGGAAGCAATAGATTCAGCCTAGAATTATCTGATCTTTAAACTCATTGCTTCCCTACCAGTCGAAGAATGATGTTAAGCGATATCGAGTAAAACATTTTTCAGTTCTCGCTTCTTTTCTTATCCTACAACGCTTTTTCAATATTTGTAATGGACAGATTTCATTTCCCGATTCAGTGTTATGTTCATTATGTGTTGTTTGTTGCTGTTCTAAAGAGAAATATAAGCAATACGAAATCTTGAATATAACAAAATTTTTCGCCTTAAAAAAAAATTCTAACAAAATAAATTTTTCTCATTTATATAATTTCGAGAAGTTTTGAACTTATCAATTAATTTAAAAAAAAAGAAAAAAGGAAATGAAACGAGATGTGTTTTATTTCATTATAAAGCTATTGCAGAAATGGAATCTAATTTTAAGACAAATTAGAAATAAAATATAAGCATCTATTAAGTAGTTTATAATACTAGCAGGCTAATCCAGGGCCAAACAATTTTTTAATTAATTTAACCATCTATATTTGTTAAAACTTTTTTTCCCAACTAAGTTGCTTATAATATTAGAAAATATGGCTAATTTTAAATGCTGCTCACAAAGTTCTTTTATGATTGAGTGAAAAGAAGAATATCGAAAAAAGGATGATTGTTGTAGTTTAAAGCATCCAAGTTGCTTGGAAAGAATGTTTGTGTATGTGTGTGTGTGTGTGTGTGTGTGTGTGTGTGTATGTGTGTGTATGTGTGTGTGTGTATGTGTGT
>KZ269982.1:156406-197237 GCA_002249935.1 Onchocerca flexuosa | reverse complement strand
AATGCTGCTCACAAAGTTCTTTTATGATTGAGTGAAAAGAAGAATATCGAAAAAAGGATGATTGTTGTAGTTTAAAGCATCCAAGTTGCTTGGAAAGAATGTTTGTGTGTGTGTGTGTGTGTGTGTGTGTGTGTGATTATTCAGGATGCCAAGAATGCTAATGCAAATTGTACAATCAGGTATATATTATTATAATGATGCTTCTAGCAATTCATCTCATCAGTCTATTTCACCATCTATCTATCTTTTTCATAGATTTTTTTTATTTTTCTTTTTTTTTTTTTTTTGAAACAAAAGATGCAAGCAAATATTTTCATTAATTTTTATGTGCTTCGGATGGCATTTGCTTAATGTTGATATTGTAATAGCTTCAACGAGACACTCAACTTTTTAATCAAAAGTAGATATCTTCTTCTTGAATGTTTGCCAAAAAAATATGTTGCTTTTTTGAATAATTTTTAGAAACGATTGAATAGTTGAATATGCTAGAACAAAAAAAAAAAAAAGCTTTTTCAAGTGTTAAATAATTTCTTGTAATTCCTTATGAATGATGAAAAAATAATGCTAATGATAACAATCGGTTATCGTTTTTTGATAATATATTTCTTAAATTCTAAAATTAACAACGATTTTTTTGTCAAAAAAATATTTCCAGAAAATTATGATCAAGTTATCATTCATGTGGACAATCTATGGTATTAGTACTTTTTCTCTTGGCAATTAGATGAGCTCCACAGATGACTGATTTCTGTTGTTAGCAATCAATGATTTCGGTGATTTTTATTGGTAACAATCAATTTATTAAGTATCTTGACTTCATTCAGAAGAGGAATTTATGCTTCACTAATTCTGATTTCATTTATTTCATTAATTGTGATGTTTCTATTGAATTCTTCGTTATTGAGCATAACCTAGGTTATTCAACGTGTCTTGAAAACAAATCATTTTTTATCAAAAAGGGATTAATTGTATAATGGTTTTAAGATTTCTTCTTATGATGATTAATCAGTGATATGAATTTAATATGTAATAATAACAATAGTTGCATAAATTTGACATAAAAAAAGAGCAAAAAAAAAAATCTAATTTGAAAAGTTAAAGATTAAAATTTAAAGCTACAGATAATGGCACAATTTCTATTTTATAAACAATTTGTAAAAATTTTGCAATTCATTGATTTTTTCCCTCACAATTTTCGGTCAAAAAATAAGGAAATACAAGCGAAAAGTTGGAAAAAAGAAAGGTAGGAGAGTAATGAGAGTAACAGAGAACTTTTTTTTTCTGGAATGATAAATATCGTCTAGCGTTCTTTCGCGTACGTCATTTGCGAGGAAAAAGGGAAGGAAGGAAAGAAGAAAGATCGCTACCAAACCAAAACGTAACAAAACACTTCCCGTTCAAATTATTTTGTGTATAGCCGAATCAAAAGATTTCCTGCACTTATTCTTTTGCGGCTGTTTATTTATTTTTGAATTTTTTAAAAATATATCATAAATTTTTTTTTTGTCTTGCGAAATACAAAAAAAAAAAAAAAAATCATAAATCGTTCGATACGATTATATAAATTGTGGTAGTAAAATATTCCATATTTTTTTAGATTATAAATCTTCAAATAATGAATATTATTTTCATATTTTCGCTTTGTCTATTCGTAATTTGAGAAGATATTTCCTACAATCACGATTCTATTTTCGGTTGAAGTCGAAGAATTGAATCCTAATGGATGAAGAACAATTCGTCATCCTTTCTATATTTTATATTTTTCTTTTCTATGCTAATATTTTCGATTTAAATAAATTAGCAGTTTTATTTTCCGTCTTTAAAAAACTAAACAATTCATCAATAAGGCCTATCATTCTGAACCTTTTTTCAAGTGAAAGAATTATCATTCTGAACTTTTTTTTCAATACAAATTATTTGAAATGATTATCACTTTTATCATATAAGTAAAGTTGTTCAACGAGTAATTATTTAAGGTGTAAATTTAATAAACTTTAAACTTGCTTGAGATGTGCGTATGCGTATCACCATGATGACATATTTCACTAAGTGTCTGAGAAGTTGCGTTAATCAGCAAAGATGATCTTAAAGAGGTTCCTTCATTTTTTGTCTATATTTCATTTATATTTGTTTACAAACTTTCTTAATTTATTGATTTAAAAATTCGAAAATTTTTCGTCAAAATTTTTGCATTTACTCTTCAATAACAGCGTAATTTTACTATAACCGCAATTTTTACCGAATAAAACGATTCCACCGTTTTTATCTAATTTTTATTTAGCAACTTTTCCTCACAACTTTGTCTCGATGCATGCTGTTGCATCGCGATTTAAAAATTGATACAATGATAAATCTGGATACTAAGTTCTTTTTTTTTAGTCGTAGTGACTTTTTTTTTTGACACCAAACTTATTTGAGATGTAATAAATTAGTGTGTGATAAGTGGTAATTAATAGAAGATGTAATTGTTACATCCTAGTACTAAGCGGGCGATAAATGATTTTGAACATCATAATAAATAATTGCGAAATGGATTAAAAAACTTTCAAAGTTTTCGAAATTTTTCAAATTCTAAAATTTTTCGACTTTTTTGAAAATTCAAAAAATATTCTTGCATCAAATAATATTCACATTTTTTGCTTTGAATTCTGAAATCGTTCATCATTGCCGTATTGATAAGAAAGGAACGAGTGAAGGTGGAAAAAAGATAAAATAGACGGAAATTTGTGGAAGAAATGGACGATAGAGAGAAGATTAGACGAGGGAAAAGGTATCAGTTAAATTGCTACAAATTTCGATGAATTCTGAAGGAGATAGGGAGAGACCTTTTTTGATTGATGAACGCGCCGTTTTGCAAGCTTGCAAGAAAAAAAAAGTTCTTTTTCTGTCTCATAGCAACATTATGCTAAGAAATTTTACTTATTGATGTTATCCTTGAAACATTATTTTTCAAATGTTTGTATTATTTCTTTTTTTCTTTTCGAGTTCATTGCCCCTTTTTTTGCATGCTTTTTTTTTCTTTTTTTTTGCAAGTCATATAAAAGAATACGCAATAACTGCAATGCGCCATCTCACTGTCCTTCATAAGAAGGACAGAAAATCATTACTAAAAAGTATTGTTTAATTCAAGCGAATAGCGTCCATTTTTCAATATTTTGATTGTATCTTCTGGATTGCGAATTTCGTCTTTTCTTTTTTTTAAAAAACTTTCAATTTTAAATTGCAAATACAATAAAATTACATTCAGTCTTCCTTGCTGTCGTGTGCAATTTGTTGCGAGCAGGCGAAGAGCAATTTTCAGCGAGACAAAGGAAAAAAAAAATATTTAGGACGCAATAGGCCTAGGTTTAAACCTGGTAGAAATTTGAAGTGAGAAAAAATAAAAAAGAATTAGAAATGAATTCCAATAAAATAATGTTGCATGACGTTGGAGATTTCAAACCTGGAAAAATATTATTCTTTTTCCCTCCTGTCTGTTCCACCCTATTCATTAAAATGTTATTACATTAAAATTTGGAAATCACAGAATTAATCAAATAATCAGAAATGAAGGAGCAATTTTTCTACAATTTTGAGTAATAACTCGATCTGTAGTTACAATACAAAGTGATGGATATATGGTATCGATTCGAGTACCTTTGACCTTTGGCTGCTATTTTATTTCGATCTACACTTTCCATTTCTAATAATGCTTCTTACAAATATTGCTCCCTTTTTTATAATAAATATCATCTCATTAGTTCTTCTGGTTTTTTTTTTTTCGTAAACTTTCACAAGTTCGCATTTTGAACAATATTTTTAACTGTTCACTCATCATTTATTTAATCCATTTGAAGTTTGCAAAGCTCAAAAAAAAAAAAAAAAAAAAAAATCTTTGATTATTCAAAGAAGCAGATATGATCGATAGAACAAACCAGCAACTTCTGTCCTTAGAAGTCTGAAATGATTCTAATCATATTCACTCCATGAAATGTATTTCTCATGATGCCTAAACAGTTTTTTCAGCTTTTTTATGATCTCAAGTATGATTTACAACAAAAAAATGGTTTCATATTTATTCCCCATTATTTTCACACACTTAAAGCAAATTCTCTTCATGCAAATTTATTTTATTTTATTGTTTCCTAACATTATTCTCCTCCATCCCTTCAACTATAGCCAAGTTTCCTAGCTTCGCAAGCTTGCTTTTTGACTTCAAAAGATGTAGTTAGTAATGTGAGTGATGACCTATTTTCTAATTTCTAATAAATTGATTGCCAGCCAATTTCGCATCACTCATCAATGATGCGGTTATTTTCAACATACGAATGAATATTTCATTGCAGTTCTATAAAATTATAAACTTCAACCTTGGATAAGTTGATTTGACGTTGTGATAAGTGAAAACTTCGTTAATGCTTGAAATTGAGCTACTGATATTCAAGTTTTGAAGCCATTTGCTCTATTATTCTCAGACCATGATGACAAGACTTGAAGCTGAAGAGTTTTTCGTCCGATCTTATCATTTTCTTTTGCTAATTCTAATGCATAATGCGAATTGACAAAAGTACCAATGTACATAACTGTTGATCTGCAATATTATTTTTCCGGATATTTGGATAAAAAAAAAAGTGCAAACCAATAAAGCTAGAAAAAATTTGTCGATAACTGTAAAGAATCGCTTCTTTGTTTATTTTATATTGTTGACTTGTTTGAACATGTATTTAATATTTAGAAATGGATTGAATGAGGAAAGATATACAAAAAGATCTACAAGTTGTTATTGATGACTCAGGTTATGTCTTTTAAGTAAATAATGCGATATTTTATGAGAAGGGAAAGGTAATCGCATCTGTTCATATATATTTATAAATTTGTAAAGCCATCGTTAGTTTTGTCCCCTGAATAACAGCAGTTCATCGTTGCACATACGTCGAGGACAACGGTGATGATCATTACACCGATCATCAACATCGTCAGCAATAAAGTTTCATCTTTTCGCTCTACTCCAAGGTGTATCTCCTTAAATGCTTGCTTTATATTATTTGGTTTTCTAAACAGAAAAAAAAAAAAAAATCTAGACACTAAATGTATAATTTGATGGAAGAAGAAAACATTTACTATTTGTTGTAAAAAAATTCAACTTCCGTTTATTCGGCTTAAAGTTTTAACATTTTCAAAAAAAAAAAAAAAGAAAGAAAATTTGATAATAGATCATTTTGTATGAGTTATAATACAGGTGAAATTTAGCCCTATTTTAATTGTAGTTACCAATATGTATAACTATTAGAAATCCTTGATCATGTATTGATTCTCATATTCCGTACTGTATAATTGCTAGATAGAGTAAACAATTTGAGCAAATGTTTTGTTGAATTGTTGGATGAAAAAGTTCAAATAGTAAAATGACAAATTAATTTGGAGTGTGTGTGTTTATGAATAAAATTCTACAGCTCATTTATATGTGGGTGTGTCGTGCACTTGTTTGTATGTGTATGTTTACCAACTTATTTATATATCCTACGATCGGGTTAGACTTTAATATAGACTCCAGCAACGATCAATCTCATTGTATTCTCCTTAACAGGTAATGCCTTTTGTCGCAAAATATTATCGAAATTGATAACCCCTAATTCTTTCTCTTGATTATTTCTTTATTAGTTAATCTAATAATCTTAGCTTTTTTGGCTGAAGCATGATACTCCTTTTATTTTTAATTTAAGCATGTAGTATATGCAGGTTAAATCATTAAGTATATATAGTTTGTGATGTTATTTATGTTGATGCTGATAAATTGATAGATTGGAATGCTGTTAACGCTTCTCAGTTGTTAAATTAGAATTGTTCGGCTCTTGTTATTCCATTCTTTTTTCTGATTGTGGAAGCTTTTTAAAGATGATAAGAAAGACAGAAAAATGGCGTTATTAGTTGCGAAATTCGTAAAGTAAAGTAAATCTTTTAAGTAATCAAAATTATACATTTCTAGACTGGAAAACTAAAGAATGACCAAAAATAGAATGATCGTATCTTGTCTTACACGCGTCCTTAAGTTGATATTTTGAAAGCGTCGTACGATTCAGATCAATTTATCTAAAGAAAAAGTTGCTAATGATATAATGAAAGGTATTCTTCAATGACTTCTTAATGTTATATGTATATAAATGCAACTAATTTCTTCATATATCTAAAACTTTTTTGCATTGAATATCATTTTCATTCATTATCATCATATTAGGTAAAAAAAAAGAAAGAAAAAATTGTACAGGTAAAACAAAATGTGATAATAGCATAAGATTATTCAAATCATTTATCTACTTGTCCAATTGATTTACGTACTATTTAGATGTCTTGGGAATTCAATCCATCTAATCTTGACTAACGAACAGAACATTATTTTTTCGTTTTTGTCTCCACTTCGATATTGCATATCACTCTATATCAATACCATCATAACATGATATTCATGTTTCGGCATCAGGTCTTTTCTAATGAAATGACAATTCAGTTACTATTGCACCAGACATGATGACGAAATTAATAATAAAATAAAAAATTCGATGGGGATAGTAATTTTTTGAGAAATAATTGTGGAATTATTAAAAATTGATTTTGATCGACATCATAATCAGTGCTAGTTATCATAGGCTGTATAGTCTTACAATTTATGATCATTAAACTTTTGTATTGAAAGTATTTCAAATTAATCACATATGCACACACACACACACCTACATATCACAGAGAACAATGTTGCTATCAGAAAAATTTACTGCTTATCTCCGTAGTGCTTTTTTTTTTTTTTGAATATAAATTACGCTTAAGTGTACTATTATTTTTCTTTAGCCATGTGCAATTCGCAGCTGTCTTTCCCATTATATAAATCATCCTGCATCTTGCATCTTGCATCCTGCACTACTGCTAAATGTGCGTGCTTGCCTGTTTACTTGTATGGATAGGATCCATGTCATGTGTTGTTACATGAACCAGATGCTTAATTTATTAAATTAAACTTTTAAAATAATTTTCGAAAATTTTTAACAAAATTTAAAGATTAAAGTGATTTCATCTTTCGGATATTTAATTGAAATAGTTATTTTTGCTTTTTTTTTTTTCATTTTTTCCTATTAAGACGAATTTACGAAGTTGTAATATGCAAACCTTTTTCATATGCAAAAAACAAAACGTAACAGTATCGGTACAATAGAATTTTTCTAATGACTTCTATTTTCATTCCATTTGTGAACTCATTCATTTGATGGAAATCAGAAATCGAAAATTTCCCTCTCTTGATCTGTTGGACTAAATTTACCTGAATACGAGCGAAATTTTTCTTGTAAAGAAATTAAATTTCAATTGAAATCATTATATGAAAAAAAAAAAAAAAATAGAGAGAAAAGGAAAAAAGAGAAAATGGTGAATTGGTGGATACAAGGAATAAGAAGAAAGGGAAAGTAATGAAGAGTGACCAAAGTTGAGGATTGTAGGAAGAGTCAAAATGACTTCAAAACTAGACTATGTAATTAAAGTTTATCTGACAATAAAATAAATATATACATGTTCTGCTATTTCGTCAAATGTCGTACTGAAGCAGCGTCATCTTATTCGAATTGCTTGGTAGTATGAACAGACTCGTCCTTTTTGCTGTGATTTTACGATAGTTTAGCTGATAAGCATTGTTGAATATAATAGAATTGAAAAAACAAATCGGCAAAAAGACAATTTTAAATATATCATCTTTGGAATATTGATTTTTAGCAAACTTTTCCCGTAATAATCTTATCATCGCAATCTCGTCACAATCATTAAAGATCTACGCTAATTTGAAATCTACGCTTTTTTTTTCTTTTCTATTTGTTATTGAGAAGGCTTGATCAGCTTCCTCATTTTCCATCACCATTATTCATTTACTGTATTCATATTGCAGATTTCATTTATAGATTTTTATAATGTGGTAATTGATTTAATAGTAAATTATTGTTTCTTTTTATCATCAATTCCATTTTTTGATTAACTTATTATTGAGCTTATCTATAGTTTTATAGTATAAATTGTTTTGTAAATAAATTCTCGGATTATATTTTTCTTCAGCATTTCTGTATTTTAATTTACTGCCAACTATAGGAAAAATTGCGATAGCATTAATTCCCAATTCCTCAGCTTTCTGAGCTGCAGAAACTAATCCGTCCATTGAATAAATGAAGTGCGCATCCTTGAATTTTCTAATCTGAGATGATATATTGTAAATTAGAAATAAGAGAGGTGCGCTGCAAGTAATTTGCGATCATTGTTTAGCAATATTTAAACAAATAAGAAAATTAAGTGTAATCACAAAGTAATTCAATCAGGAAAAAAACGAGATGAAACAATGGCAAGGCAAAGGAGGACGTAGTAGCACATAGAAAAGCATAGAAGCAAGCAGACAGTTATCGATGCTTTTAATCAAATCATCGTTTTAATTTTTTTCTTACAAAGCATCAATTTGTGGTGACATCATTTTGACAAAATTTTTCAATGTGAATTATATTCACATGCATTTAAGTGCAAAATAGGGAAAGACATCGAAATTCGTTTAGCCCCATCCTTTCATCATATATTTATAAATTATTTCGCATCATTTAACTTCTCACCCTTACTTCTTTATTATCACTTAGTTCATTCAATCACTGTTAATCGTTATTTTAATTATACGGTTTTTACTTCTTCTTTAGTAAACTAAGAACTTCACCTGTCTCTATAATTACAAAAACCTTGCCATCTGTGTATTGAAGCATGAAATATTTCTAGTGTACATCACAACTTCACAACTTATTGAAAAATGAATTAAGTCTATATACCTTCTTTTTTGAATACATCATTTATCAGCAAATAGTATGCTTCATCGCTGATAGTTATTAATTTAAAAAAAAATAATAGTAATATTGTGAGATTTTAATCTTTTTGTTGATTAGAAAACAAAAAATGATGGATGAAAATTTTAAAAAACTAACAATTTTTGATTTAAGTCGACAAATTTTTCTTTTTTTTTCAGAAATTGCATTTTTCTGTCTGTTTGTTCGATAATTTTAGCTCTGAGCAGTTTATTCAAAAATAATATTTTTTGAAAAGATTTCTTGTGCTTTGAATATTTTTTGGATATTTTGGATTACTAATTTTTTTTTTTCTTTTTTGTTCTGCTGATTTTTTTAGCGACATAAAGTCAAATTAGTGTAATCAGGTTACTTGAACTATTTCACATCAAAATCATCAAAATTTTGGTGTGGAATAGCTCGAGACTTGAGAAGCGATAATCTTTCAACTCTTTTACTACGCCTATCATTCTGAATTCTTATAAAAGATCAAAGGTTGAGACTTATTTTTTGTCTTTCTCTGCTTTTCAAAGTCAATTTTTTCTCTGGTGTAGTTGAAAAAAATTTTCAGTTAAAAGTTCTTTCTTCCATTCTAAAGCTGTTAACTTCAATCAAAGAGGAAAGAAAAGACAAAAAACAATAAAGACCAGAAAAAGATTGAACTCGAGATTAGGTAAAGTAAAAATTTTCAACTTTTTTTTCTTTAACAATTCCATCAGCATCAGAAATCTGCCGCTATGGTCTCAGACTGTGAACATACAACGAATATAAAACTACTTAAAGCATAAATTCAGTTTTTAGCTAATGAAAAAGTTGCATGTATAAAATGCATTTTAATTTTAATTTCATTTCGAAAATGTCCAAAAACTTTATTTTCATCTTTCATTTCAGAAAACATCCATGTGCATATATATGTATGCTAGCTGCTCTCAAACATTCTTCCTATGGTCGGTTCCAGCTAGTCTACATAAATGAAAATGTAAATATTCATTTGTTTAAAATCTTAAATCTCCGGAATTTCTTCAACACGCGCCTTATCTACCAAAAATATGCATCTATTTGGATGTAGCATTGTTTCAAAATTTCAAATAAATCGGTGAAGAACTTAAAAGGTTGCATGGAAATGAACAACGAACATTTACATTTTTATTTATACAGATATAATGTATCCATTAGCAATTCGTTTTGGCAAACTAAAAAAATGTTAGAATTTCAGTGTTAATAAAGGTAAACAAACACATTGAAAGCTCGTACTAATCTTAATCGTAGAAATTAGTAAACAATATCGTAGCAATTATCTGACAAGCTGATGAAAGCTGTGGATATCGAAGACACAAGTAATGATTTACATTATTACATACAGCTCAAATTCCAAGTATGTTTGAGTAGTGAAATTAATGCTATGTTTTTCTACTGTGCGCATGTTTGATGACAATTACGCATGACATGTGGCAGAGATATCAGTTATCTTTTATTTATTTCTCTCTCACTCTTTCTCTCATATCATTAAAATCAACATGATCGCAAGATGACCTTTGAAGGTAATGATAAAACTGGTCAGTTTTATCGATAGCTAAAAAGGAAACTGCAGAAGAAATTGCTAAGAAAGAAATTGCAGCTAGTAAGTTGTAACAGAAAAAGCAGGAAAAGGATAAACAAAAGCACTAAGTTGCGTAAGGAAGAGTGAAATATTTTGTAATCTAGTCGATAATTGCGCTACGGTACCGCTTTTTTTCTCATTATTGTTTTTGAATTTCTTCTTTCCCTAATGCTTTCACTCATCAGTTTTATGCCATCATCCACTTGCGTTAGTTTTCCATAAATTTGCGTAAAATTTTAATAAATTTAAAAACAGGTCCATAAAATTGTCCTCATCCTTCATCGAACTTATTATACCAGTTGCCATTTTTGCTTTTTCTCGATCAAGTTAATATCTAAGCACAATTGACTTTAATTTAAATATTATCTGAAAAATACGATATTTAAAATGCAATAGCACGAAAATTGCGCATTTTAAATTGAAACAAAAGGATTATTATAAATTTATTCACTGTTTTAAGTTTAACTTCTCTGATTTGATAAAATCTTGGCAATACAGCGTTCTGTTATCATTGAATCTTTTGAAAATCAGCTTTATATGAGAAAGAGAAAAGAGGAGAGAAGTGAGATTTGTTGAATTTTCCTATCGTATTTCTTTCCAAAGTATTGACAGAGAGTGAAAGACAATATTTTTCTAATTTCGAATTCTGTCGATTCGGAAAAAATATTCAAAAAGTTGAAGGCGGCAACGGTAAGCGATACAATTTCGTCGCCAGAGGAGGGAAGAAAGGTGACGAAAGGGTCGAGAAAAATAGAATAAGTTTGAGCCCGTAAACATTGCGCCTTTTTTTCTTTTTTTTTTCCTCATTTTTCGAATTGTTGATGGACTGAAATAAATATTAGAATACAGCCTTTATGGAGAGCTGATAATCTGATGTATCTAATGCAAATTAATTGAGTTGCTGATGTCACTAAATTTTCGGACGATTCTGATTTCCGATATTTACTTTTTTGCATAAAATTGAATTTAATGCTTTTCTTTGAAATAAAAAACAACTGTGATAAAAGAATTAAGTGTTGCCCTAATCACTATAGTTAATGATGTTGTAGTGCATCGGAAAATGTACCGGAAAATGTACCAGCTGTTACTGATTAGTGTGAATTTATAGAAACTAAAAAATCGAAAGATGAAAGCAATTTTTCTTTTTTTTTGAAGAAAAAGGAAGTAATGAAAAATCTGTTATCCATGGAAGAATTTAATTGCGAAAACTATCTCGACTTGTTCCTATAAGATCATAGTATGAAAGGAGACTCTTGATATTGTTAGAAAAAAAGGAAGTTTTTCTATAAATTCCTCACACTTCCATTGTGTAATATAAAGAGACTCGAAATTAGCATAGCATATTCAATTTGATTTCTAGGTTTGTATCCAATGATTGTACATTTTTCTTGAAACTTTTAGTTTTTTAGAAAACTTGAAATTATCATATTTAAGAAGAAAGCGGACGTATTGGTAGCTCTCACTGTGAAATGCATTCCCCTGCACGGCTCTTTTCCCTCAAAATTAATATTTTCTTTATGATTGATGGGTTCCTAAAGCATTTTACAGCAATTGGATTGAGCAAACTGATAATATCATGTTAAATTTAGATATTTCTAGCAAACAAGTGACGCTTTTACTTAAAATGATTGCAAATTCGGTTTTCATGACTCTAACGAAGATATTAGCGAGCGAAAATTTAATCTGTGTGTTTTTTAAAAGTGAAGAATTCACGAATTCAAATTTGATAAGCAACAGATTTTGCAGGGTCTAAACTCCACAAAATGTAATAAATTAGTGCATCCAAGAAGTTTATGTAAGCTTTCAATTATTTGAAGTAAATTGCAGATTATATTATTTTCGAGTTATTTCTGCAATATTAAGACGGATTGAAGCAGGGAAGGAAGTTTTGGATCGTCATTATGGAGTTTAATAGACATAGCCACACATAGATAGAAACTCGAGAAAATTTTGCGATGCTATTCATTTATAAGCAGGTGGTAAAATGGTTGATTGTTCAGAAAGTTGCTCCTAATTTTTCAAATTTTGCATTTTATTTATTTTTCGATTGTCATTAAGCATTAAAAAAAATGGTTGTTTTTTCTCTTCTCATTATTTTAAAAAAATCTGAACTTGAAAAATTTTCCGTTTTATACAGTTTCCTGGCAAGAAAATGCACCACATGTTAATGTCTACCTTGTCATTATGGTGCTCACTTGCAGTTTATCCAGTAATTAATAAAAGCAATCTTCGTTAACGTTTGAGCTTTTTTTCCTAATTGTTTGAGCATTTATTTTAATTTCATCGGCAAATTTGATTTATAAATCTACACTCTCATAGATCACCATTTTTTGTGTTATACTGTAAAGATGTATGAGTGTTCTATCTGTTTGGAAGCAAAGTTTCAAATATAAATAATTTCATTTTCTTCTTATCACATATCATCACATTTATCGACTTATTAGCAAACGAATTTATAAGTTCATATCATCTGGACTACATGCTGAATTATTGTTATTTGCTTAACAACAAAATCTGCATTTGCGCTTGCATCTGCGTTTGTTGTTGTGTGTTATTGTTGCCTTTTCTCTTCCACTTATCTTAAATCAACAACACGATTATTGGACATAATAACAATAATAAGTTCACTGAAGTACATCAAATTTCAACTGTTTTCAAACTTAAAAATTTTAAATTGGCATGGTTATAAAAGTAAACTTTCATAGAAGTTCTGTCAATTTATTTAGTTTATGACAAGGAAAGATATCATGCAAGTTCTCAAAGTCAAAAAGTACCATTACTAAGTTGTCAGAAATGATGTTTAAATTTTCTTGTTGTGTCATTATGATGTAAATTGTACATTATGATTCTTCATGAAACGCATAGCAAATGATATCCAAAACAAACAAGTACATTTTTTTTTTTTTTTTTGTATTATTTGTTTGCCCGAATCTTGAAATCAAAAAAAAAAAAAAAAAAAAAAAAAAAAAAAAAAAAAAAAGAAAAAGAAAAAAAATCACGTGGAATTTACAAACACTAGATAAATGAAAATTCCAAAGTTTTAAGGTAGATACGAAGGGATGCTCTGAAGTGGGAACAGCAAAGATTTAGTTTAAAATGAAGTATAGCAGAGTTCAGAAAAAAAATTTTGGTTGAGAATAATAAACAAAAAGTTTTTGTAAATTTACGATTCTTATCGCCGGTCTATTTGTTTCGATATCATATCTGTTCACTCCACTTCAGTGAATGTCCTTGTTTAGTGAGTGAAATCACATTAAAGTTACATTATTATTAAATGAAATTTGTCGGAAGCGGCATTTGTTGCACCTCTTATTAGATGGACGAAAGAAGATTGGAAGGGAAGAGTGTAGTCATTATAAAAATACAACTGTTAAAACAAAACGTATTTCTTGACGATTGTAAATTTTACCGCCTGCTATATTTTGTCTTAGTTATCAATTTTTTTCTTTTCGGCTTGAAACATTATGCTAATTTAAATGTTTTCCAGTTATTCATTTGCAAAAAAAAATCCAACTTTATACGAATTATAAATAAAATGGCTTTAAAAAAAAAAAAAAAAAAAAAATATTGGAAAACGATCAGAACTTGCCAGATGATTTCAAACTGACTAAATAGAATAAATAGTTTGTTGAATGCCGGTGAGATTAAACTTGGAAAATGTAATTCCACAAGTGATATCACAACCTCCCAATATTGCATTTCTTAGCTATAATAATTACTGTTTATGGAAAATTTTACTCCAAGATCGAATAAGTTTATCATTTGAAAAAAAAATTCTGGAAGCCATAATTGATTTTTTCGAGCATTTTAACACGCACTGCTTTTCTGACAGCAAAACTTACCCTGGTGAACATATTTCTTATTTTTCTTCGTCTCATTACATTGATCATAATATATACATTTTACATTTCTTTTCAAAATGACATATTCAAATTCATTTGTAAAAAATATCCTCTAATTTCACTACTAACAGCTAGATATTGTTTTAACATTTCAGTTTTTATTTATATCTTATTGAAATCACAACTCCTTTTCATCATTTCATTAATAAGCGATCATCTACTGTATCATACTACTGCAGCCTCATCGTCCTATTTCCCGATCTTCTCTCAAAAGCCGTTCGTTTATTGATTTACATATTTTAAACAACTTGGTATAATATATCAATTAATCGCTTATTAATAAGGAAGGAGATGATTTCATGGTTTCAAAACTTGACGTTTTCAACAATCAATATCAATTTATTTATTTTATCTGTAATTCACTGACAGAGATGACCGCAGATAATTACAATCCTAAATCTTACATAAATGGTAGCAATGACCAACACCTTCCATTATTCTACACCTTATTGCTATTTTTCTCTCGGAAATTGTGCTATCTAAACTTATTATGCAATCAGCAGTTTGCGAAGCAAAACAGTTGACTAGCAATTGCAAGCAACCTGCCGGTCTGCGTGACCATCACTTTTGCACAAACATTTACAGACAGACAATTTAACTTAATGGAGACGAATCCTGACGTACGCAACTTACATCACATACAGACATACACATACAAACACATACACACATACATATACAGAGGGGCAAGCAGTAACGAGCATTGAGCACAGAGAACAATTTCTCAATACTAGCTGTCAAGTCGCCGCCAATTTCATTTTTCTTAGGGTTTTTTGTTTTTGTTTTTTTGTCTGAATTCATTGTTGTGAAGGGGGAACGGTAGTGTAAAGATGGAAAGGATAGAAGATTCTAGATGAATGGAATCCAGACTAGAGCCAATGAGCCAGGATTAGGCTAAAGACTGACAATATTTCATTCCTCGTTCACTTGTCCACCCTCTTCCATTCTTCTCACTTTTCATCCATGCCGAAATGAGGCATAGGCTTTTCTTGCTTGATCTGATATTTTTCAATTTTAACTGCTTCCATTTGTTTCATTTTTCAAAATTCGTTCATTCATTTTTGACGCTTTCTTTCTGTTTTTTTTTTTTTTTTTTCTTTTTTTGGCTAAATGAAAGTATGCTTGATTTACTTCTTCAGTCATATCATCCGAATTCGGTCTTACTGTATCCAATCATTCAACGTTCTTTATCCTCAACTATATCATAGTAAAAAAACAAAATTTTTTCTTTTCATAATTATTTTAAAAAAAAAAGAAAAAATTGTTGTTTGCAGGATTCTACAACTTTTTTATAACGAAATACCTCGACAGGTGCTAATTTTGAAGCTTTACTATAAGAATATGTAGTTTAAAAATTTTAATTAACCTTGGAAAGTTTTTTTTTTTCGGTTGTATTTACAATAGCAAAAATTATTCAGCAGATGGTTTTATTTTTATCACCAGGAAAAGACAATTCATCGGATTAATGAGTGAAATTGCCAATTCTTATAGATTAATACGTTTGAAACATGAGATACTAGTTTAAATTTGTGTAATATATATATATATATATATATATATATATATATCATATTATATTATATTTCATGTCATATTATATCATATCATATCAATATTTCTCATTTATTATTCATTGTTTTTATATTATTTGTTGTATTATCGGTTTTTTCTTTTTCTTCTCTTTCATTCTTCGCCATTCTTTAATGTAATTATTAATAACTATTATTTTTTTTTTTTTTTTTTTGTGATTATTGTCAGTTTATAGGAACTAATTTATGGGAATCACCTTAAGGATATTTTTTCTATTGAACAATTGATCATCATGGCTGATGAATTTCATTTTCATCTGAAGTTTAAAGCCTGAATTTTGCTATAATAAAGGAAATCAAATTGAATTGAATTAATTGAATTTTTATAAATATAATGAATCGATGAATGAACTATAAATAACAGCTATTATATCACGTATCACCTTTTCTTCACTTAACTAATATAGTAATAATTCATGTAGATTAAAAGAATTTCATATGGCATGAAATTTCAAATTTTATTTATTTTTAGAAATGTGTTTAAAGAAAAAAAAAAATTTCGTCTTAATTTTTTTTTCTTTTAAACTATAAAAATTTTCAATTATTTTACTTTAGCTCCTATGTTGCTATTTTTTGTTTAACGAATTTTTATTGCGAAGTATTTTAAAATTTTTAGCAAAATGAATTTTCTTTCCGTAATTTTGAAGCTTTAATTACTCATTTATTTTATTTTCTCCTTTTTCTTTTCTTTAGTTAGGACAACCATTCAAATCCTATTTACTTTTTTCATTAATGTCGTTACTTGGTGATTTTATGCCAAAATATCGTAGGGAACATAAGATTGGAATACTATTTAATTGATTTTTTATCTGTACATAGTTTGTAAACTATTGGTAGAAATAGTAAGCAATTTGTCATAAATTTCTTTTTCTTGCATTTTCCCTAAACTTTACAATTAGTACTATTCGTCCAATTAATATTAACTTCGTTTTGTCTTCTTTTTTGGACTAAATTAAGCCCAGATTAATTCAGGTTGCACTGAATAAAAGAAACTATAACTTATCATACTTTATAATTGGAAGCAATAGGCTCTAATGTTTCATTTCGGCTGAAAAAAGCTGTTCGGTGAAATATTACAATTTTATGAATTCGATCAAATCTTAAAGAAATATTAAGTTTTAACTCTTGAAATTCGACTCTGTCATTCGCTTGTAAATAGGAAAAAATGAACAAGGGAGTAAAAAAATTACAATACTATGAGTTTTTTCATGAAAGTCATTTTTTTGAAGGAAAAATTTTTGCCAAATTTTATCTTTATTGCAGTGCACGCCTCTTTATCAATATTTTTGCTTTGCCAAAAAGAAAAAGAAAAAAAAGAAAAAAAACTGGAAAGATTATCATTTCAAAATTGATGTTGTCTATGGTTAGATCTTTTTTCTCGAGCAGAATTGTTATGTCGGTTGGGAAGCATCACTACTTATCCGTCATAGTCGGACTAGGTGCTTTATCAGTAACAGTTGGAAGGACTACTGATTCTTTCAATAAAATACGGAAAATACAATATCAGAAATAGTCTTGCCCAATATTTTTACACCTACTGATTTTAAGATGACTAACTTTTCTAAGTCCACTTTTTTTCCAGTGGCAACTCTTTTGTTGGATGTTTTAGCTTGTCGTTTTGAGTAAAAAAAATAAATACGTACATCGCAGTGAACTGGAATATGGAATGAGATTAAGCATCCTTAACACTGTATCATTATCAAAAATATCATTCTCATATCATTGTCGAACGAGGAAAATAGATTAAGTTACTATCATTTTCTGGCTTAAAACGTATTCCAGTAGAGCAAGCTGTAGCAGGCGACATAATTGCAATTGCAGGGCTTGAAAAAGCTTCAGTTACGTCGAATTTTTATGGGTAATACATCTTTCTATATGTGAGAAGAAAAACTTTCTGGCATTTATGATCCCAAATTTGTCATATGATGTCAATCGATTTTTAATCACAAGATTATTTGAATTTGAAGCCATTTGTATTGTAATTGGAAATTCTAACTTCTCACAAAAGTTGTCAACTTTTGAAAGATATTAAGAAAATATTAAATATAAGAGATATTATGTGTGAAGTGATTCATATAGTCGTTTATTAAAATCATTGTAAACACATCTGCAAATAAATATAGATACTTTATGTGAAAATAATAATGTTCATTCCCGTTTAATTAGGGAAGTACCATCAAATTACCATAGTATGACAAACATGTTCCGCTAAAAGGTTTTCATGAATGATCATTTCCTATGATAAATTCACTTATAACATTACCAAATGTTCTGCATTTGTTAAAAATTTGGTATGGAAATTAAATCTGAATAATCACTCACTATTTTCATTTTGCAATTATGAGAATGAAAATTGGCAAGATATTACTTAAAATTTGATTTAACTGACTTTAAAATAATTTCAGTGAATTGGTTTTGTATAATAATCATAATCAAGTTAAAATTGAGCATTATCCGCAAATGTAATAAGAAGACACTTTTTTAGAGTCAGTTTTAAAATAACCGTTATTATTCGGTAGTTAGGTTTTCTAACATAAATTTTTCTGAATGGCTCATTTGATAAAAAAATTTTTACTAATTTATGGAAGGGAATTATTGCTGAAAAAAATTTTTCTTTTTTTTTCTCATTTTTTAAATTCCAATGTTGCAATATTCTACGAAAATAAAAGATTTATGTCAGGGGAAAAGTCCGTTACTGGGATTATGAAAGTGTATCGGATTGTAAATGCTCATTGCCCTTAATCTTGTTGGAAGTTTCTGATCATTTTACCTATATACACTTTTTTTTCCTGGTTTTAGGTTAGTATATATATATATATATATATATATATATATATATATATATATATATATATATATATATATATATATATATATATATATATATGTATACTCATATATTTAATTTAAATAATTGGAGCCCTGTTTTTTCTTCAAAAACTTTGAAATTCCAAGTTTAATTCATCCTATCGACGTTAGGATCTACAAACTTTTGATGCTAAATTTTTTCAGAAATTTTACTTTTGTTATGAGTACAATAAATGTCTTATCTATCGTTGTGATTTGAAGAAATTCTTCATTCTACTGCTTGAAACATACATAGTGTGCAGTAAAATATGAAATGATTGCCGTGTTACTGTAAAATGTGTCATTCTAATCGAAAACGCTGATGAATGAATAAATTCAGCAATTTCTTATAAATTGACACTCTTCTGTGAGTCTCATTTCAAATTTAAATGTTCAAATTTCAAACTTGAATAAGTTTAAGAAATTCTGTCTGAATTATAAAATTTGATATTGTTGAAAATAGAATGGATTAAAGTGGATGAAAAAAAAGCGTCAATAATGGCAACATTTGCCTTTTCTTTCATTTCTATGATTAGGCAAATAAAACAACAACGGTTTATGATATTAAAAGAACGGATAATTGTATGGAAAGACAATGTGATCCAAATAAGATATTTAATTAATTGATATATTTTATTTCAAGATAATCCATCTGATAAGCATGTTATCCTTTCCCTTTTCCAATTCCTCTATCCTAGAAAACTCTTTTTTGATGTGATTAGGATTATCTATAAACGAAAAAATTAGTCTGGTAGTACTTAGTATTGAATTGGCTCAGCAACATATATATATATATATATATATATATATATATAAATTCAATTCCCCTTAATCAGGATAGTAAATAAATATATATGTATATTTATTTATTTATTTATTTGTTTATTTATTTATTTGTTTATATTTATATTTATATATATTCAGCCATCATTTTAATGATCGGATTTAATCATTAAAGCAGTAACTCTCATAATAGTAAATTCAGAGAGACTAAAGATTATTCACAACAAACACACATTTAGAATTCCCAAAGAATCGATGAATGAATAATTCTTTTTATTTTTGAATATTCAAAAATTAGTCCATTTTTGTAAAGTCATTTTTGTGTTTTGGGATAATAGTTAGGAATGAGAAAACATAATAAGTGATAATATTTTTTGCTTGTTTGCTATTGTCATAAAAGCTTAACCTTAAGGTATTAAACTTATCAAGATAGACTCAATATGTAGTCATATAAAATGGACACAGACATTCTTGCAAATTGATGGATGAGTCCCAGTAGATTTTTTCTTGACTTATCATACCATATCTTCACTTTAAAAAAAAAGCATGCTTCGAAAATTATTCTGTCATTATTATCTGCAACTGGATATCAGCTTATCGTAGCTAATCAAACTGATGGAAAAAGATGCGGCAGTTCTGGAAAGCTTGCGAATATCGCGAGCATTTGCGAGCTTAGGCAACGTTCATCATAAATATTGCTCTGTTCAAAACGTATAAACTGTTCATTGGTCTAAAATTTTTTGAATTTGTGAAATGTTTCATTTATTTGTCAGAAAAGAAAGAAAAATCTCTTCGATACCTGATAGATTATTTGATTGCGACGTCTTTGAATTTAATTTTTCGTTTTTTTATTTCTAACTATTCGTGTAATTTTTTTATAAAATATTGAATGGTAATGTATCATTATTTTTTTGATCTAACATAATTTTTAACAGTAAATTTTATTTGACCAAGAGAATGATGTTTGATGAGGATTATAGTCATTTAGATAATCCTTAAATTATCTACAACCAAATGAAACTATTTAAGCTGAAAAACTTACCGAACAGGAAGACTGATTGTTTATTTAAATACTACTTACTACATGATCAATATTTTGCCATTAAGTTTATAGAAAGAATTAATGCTTGTAAATGTTACAATCAGAACTTTGTGTAGCGCTAATTAGATTAAGAAATTAGTTCAAAAATTCTGACTAGATTTCTGCTCTTACTGATCTAACAAAATTTCTGCTCTTATCTGATCAAACTTTATACTTGAAAAATATGACGATAGATTAAAAATATAAAATGTGCCAAATATTTTGTCTGAAATGATAATGTCAGCATGATTTAGACATTGAGAATACCAACGATCAAAGTAACTTGTCTTTTGACATTCTTTGTAACTATAAGTTCATTAAATAGATTATTTGTGTTTAAATGTGTACTCACTTTGAAAAACGAAAAAAGATTCTGAATGTAGCATTTTGAGAAATGAGCTGAATGAATTTGAGGGATGCAGGATTAGTTTAATTTTGACAATTGTGCTGCTATGTTAATGATGCCAGAAAGTCTAAAGTTATTTCAAGTATATACTTTTGCTTGCTATAACATTCTCATTTACCTCTTCCAAAGTCTTCCCGATTGTTTATTTGTTTGTTTTACTATGTAAGTGGTTCTCTATTTGTGTTATACTTCTTTAAGCTACTTTTCGTCCTTCATTTTAACTCACTTCTTCAAAATCTTTTTTGTAAATTAGAAAGAATTCAGTGCTATACTTCCCCATTTCGTTCTTCCATAATAGATAAATTGAGTGACTAACTAACTCATCCAACTTGATCCGGGAGCAAAATTGATACTCCAAAAATTAGTCGTATTATTATTTCTATCTAGTGTAAATACACAAATCATACATAAATTTCTACAAATTTCTTATTTTGATTTTTTTTTCTACACTATCCTTTTTTCTTTTTCCTTTTCTTAGAAAGACAGAATTATTAACGAAATTTAGCGGTGATCTGTCTACCTTTTTGTGTAACATTAGTTTGCAAGCCTTATGCTTGTAGTAGATAGAAAATTGTTTCATTCGTTGTGTTTGGTTTTTGAGAATACTAATTCTTGATTCATCAACTTATTCACCGCAATATAAATGATCTCTCAGTTATATTTTGATTACATACATTAAATTTCAAAATGCAATCACACAGAATAGCATAATTATAATCTATTAAAATGATGTACGATTGCTAGAGGTACTTTAGGTATTCAGAATGATTATGATTTTAAAATTCTCATAACTTATTTTTAAAAAATGAAATTAGAAATATCATTAAGAATATTTTTTTACAACAGATTTTTTTGATTGCAGCATATTCGTGCCAATTATTGCTGTATTGTTTTAATGTCTGGTGTAGTATGCAGTGGAAGAATATCGCTTTTGGTAAAGAGTTTTACTTCAAAAAGAATTCCTCTGCAAAAATAAAATTTGATTTGGTTGAAAGAGAGATGAAAGTGAAATCAAAGAATAGGGATTGACATTAGACTGAGTTAGTTTCATTCGAATTTCATTAGTAAGCTAATGAGAGGGGGAAAAAATTTTTTGTAAAAAAGGTTGCGTTTAAATCTGCCTTGAGTAATTTTATGTTAATTTACTTGAATTATGTCTATTCAATAACAATATCGGTCAAAACTCTGTTGGAATAGTTCATCTGAATTGGTCTTTTATGATCCGACAATGTCACCACCAGACAGTTATCCGTAATTAGTATCGGTGCCGAAGTTGAGATGGAATAAAATAAAAAGAACTGAGGAAGGAAATAAGAGATCTGAATAGGATTGAAGCAATATAAATATAAAGTATTATGCGTAGATATGTTTATGTTTATTATTGTATATCACGCCTATAGCGGATGTGACAAAGGGTGGACAACCGATCACCAACAGTTCGTCCATTATGCTTCAAATTTTCATCGGTTCAATCATCCCTGATCTGTTCATTTATTTTCACCTGAGATAGCAATACAACACTTCCTGTTGTATGCAATGAAATATTGCTTTTGTCCACAGCGATTCTTTCTTCTTCCATTTGCATATAAATGTATTTATTTATATGCATATGAAGAACAGGCTTTGTCCCTCCACGGAAGCTTGAATAACTATTAATTTATTCGACGTTAGCATATGTTGAGAATATGTTTTTTGCAAAAATTAAATATGCAACACTTTTTTAGAAACGTAAAGGCGTGCCGGTGACGACAGTAGTGGTATAGTATCCGTTAGAAATGCGGAATCGAACGGTGTAGCCTTAGGGATTATTTGCTTGAAGCTATTCTCAAAAAAGCTAAGGCCCTGAAGGGACGAAGACGAGTTTGCCTTAGGCCCCGGCTAGGGGCGTTATGCTTGAAGTTGAAACCTCGGCTAGTGAGCCGTTGATACTTCATCCTGATATCAACAACAACAACAATAACAATAGTAGCTGCGACAACAACGACAACAATAGCAGTATAAACTCTCAGAAACCTGAATATTTTGTTGCTATTATTTTTGCACTAGTGATTCTATTCAGTTCATTGTATCTACGAGGATTACCTTCCGCAAGAGTACCTCAATTACGCAGTCGTCTAATTGCTGCCGCTGTTACAGGTAATTTCTTTTGAATTCATTATCTCCATCAACCTTTTCGGTTTATATCAAAATAACATAATTTTATTTGCTTCTTTTTCTCCATTGTTAAACTATAATTTATTTGCAAAAAATTAAAAATTTCACAAATCAGAGATTGTTGTAGTTGTGAGATACAAGAGACTAATCTTTGGATTTGAGTGCAATAATGCGACGATGAGATTACATCGTAGCTATAGTGGTATCTATTAACTGCTGGATGAAAATATTGTTGTAAAATTTAATTAAACAATAATGGTTTAAGAAAAATTTATTTTTATCCCCAAATAAATGCCATTTCTGTTATTTGCACCATGACCATGAGATATTCCGTGGAATAAATCTGATATAATCAGATGGTTAACAACTGAACATTGCTCTTTTGAAAATGAATCAAAATACCAGTTGTTTAATTACTTTACTCGCTTGTTATACTATCGGGTAGTGTCCATCTAAAAAATACATTCCATGATAATTATTATTTAACAATAAAGCTTTCACTTATTTATTTAATCGGAATTTAAGTATTATAATTTAGGTACCACTTCTTGATTAATGGATCAAATTTCTGATATTTCATGAAGTGACGTATAGAAACGGAATATGATAGCTTTAGATGATAAATGAAAAAGTAGCTCTAACTTTCAACAAAATCTCAAATTTTAAAATGGCAACAGTCAGGAAGATAGTTGAACAAGGAGAGATAATCCACTGAATATTTGGATAGTTTTTTTTGTATCTGATACTATCTAACTAGAAAAAGCTTTTTCGAGAAAACGTTACATCGTTTTTATGAGCTTATTTTACGATCTGTGTTAGCACAATGAAATTAATTACATTCATTTTCTTTTTTTCTTCTTATTACTGGTTGATATGAAAATGTGTGTAAAAAGTTTGATATGCTTTTGCTGTAGCTGTTAAATGTCCTCACTTTTATTTCACATATCTACTTCTTATATGGATTTTTATAATATTGGTATCAGGCAGTAAATCTTTTTTCTTCTCTCGATCGACACTTTTTATGTTTGTTAATCAATTTTCAGTTTCATTTGCTTCTTTTTCTTCTTCTAATAATAGCACTTTTTTTTTTCTTTTTAAACAATTTTTCCATCAATTTTTGCCCTTTTTTAACGGCAAAAAATTGTAGACATATTTATATTCATACTTTTTATAAATGGTTTTCTTTCTTCGCATTACCATTTATATCCATTCATTACTATAAATGATTACTAAACATACAGTGTAAATGATTACTAAACAAACAGTAGTTGTATAACAGTCTTCTAAAATTTCATATATTTTAAATTCTAATGCAATTCTAACCATAAATTCGCAAAGAAATTGAACGTAACTACATTGAAGTATTCGTAATTGTTTTCTTCGTTTCATACCATACTTTGAAAAAGAATTTTTCGTTTTTTTTTTTTTTTTTTTTTCTAAATTCTTTGATTATTTGAAAATAATTTATTGGCTCAATGGCAAGTTTATTCCAAAAAGATACTTGCCAAGAAGAATGTGGAAAATAACAACAGTACATTTGGTACTGGAATTATTGAAATTTGAAGCAAAAAAAAAGGCAAGAAAAAAGGAAAAAGTTTTTTTCAAACAAGAAGACGCTACTTTTTGAACAGAATTTTATTTGCTTTTCGATTTTAGCTTTTCATTGTTTGTTGAGATGCAAAGTCTGAGAAATATTTTTTGTTTTACTCGTTGTGAAAATTTTTTCTTTCACTTTTTAAAATTTTTTCTAGTCGCTTTTTTTTTTTTTGACATCATCCCAATTTGCCATAAATATTTTCGTTTCTTCCTTTTTTTCCAAAAAATACACACTAATTGACAATCTGATTTTGCATTCTAATTTATTTGAAATATTTCTGGTGTCATTTCTGTTTCTTCCTCAAATTTCTATCACGGATTCCATTCGGTTTATACACATGACATCAAGGAAGAAATTGAAATAAAATACAACGAGACATTTGATAAGACAATTTATATGTCTACAGTTTAAAAATTATGAATCCAAGATACTCGAAAAATTTTACGATTTATAAAACACAGAAGCAACTGATGAAGTCAAAATCAAGAAATTTTAAAGCTAGAAAAGACTGGCATAGAAATTAGAGAAGCTGTCCAATTTAGCATTCTTTTCAGTATTTATTGTAATATTTGACCAACTTCCGTGCATCACTTGATTGTCTAATAATAGCATATACAGGCAATTTACTGTCTGTTTTACGTGAAATTTGGAGATTTAGACTTACCGTTTTGAAATCAATAAAAAATCATTATAATTTTGATTCACTATCTTTGAAAATATCAATATTGATAATTAGATACTTAATTTAAATAATCTGGATATCATTCATAATAAGTTGCCTGAAATAAAATATTCTTCCTATGCAAATTGTAACAATTGCTGAATGACATCTGTGAAAAGATTTCAGACAATGGTATAAATTTTTCATAGATTGGAAATGTGAATTTTGATGAAATTGTGTTTTGTAAGTTAAAAATAAGAAAATATTAAAATAATCGGAAAAATAGAATTGTACCACAGACGGAAAGTTGCGAGATGGCGAAGTATGGTATATCAATCGACATCAGACAAGGCGACGACGTTCCACATGGAGCGATTCTAAGTGGCACGGGGTACGTGGATTGGCACGAGACTGTGGCTTCACGTGCTACTTCCGATTACGCCAGGATACCGGTGATCGAATGCCCAAAAGTGAACTACACATACATCTCACGCGCTGGAAGCAGCTACCCCAACCCAATAACAAGTTTGTTTTTATCTTATGCTTCTCGATACATTCCTAATTTTCTGTAATAAAAGCAAGCGACATCGCGCAACTTAGTATCTTTGTTTTTGGAAACTACATGCTAATTTCATTATACTTGGCTTACTACTGATAAGAAATTCAGATCACTGCCGATGTTGGAGAACAATCGGATTCGACCGATTGTACAATTTATGGATTCGATGGATGCAACACATGCACGAATGTCCAAATTCGTACCCGATTGCCTCTACAGCGCTCATGTTAAAGATGCTACTGAATCCTCGATTGTCAATTTGTGTGACATCAGCGGCGGACTGGTAATCACGTTATCACTCACTCCTGTATCATGTAATGTAATGATATCATATTACAATGAATGATATAATTGGCTATCTTTCCTGATTATTTGATGATAAGCAGTTAACTAGATTGAGAATCCTATCTATTAGAATTACTGTTGTGAATCTCATTGAAATATTTCAGTCGTTTGCATTGACATCGTGTTTTCAAACCTATGACATTAGCGGTTTTATTAATTAGCCTTTAATGATAAACTATTACTCTTTCAGTACTTGATTTATAGAAATATGAAAATTGAAAATATTTACAGTTTGGTACTCTGGCATTGGTGGATGGAACGTATCTCATAGAGCCGGTGAGGGATGATCAGATGCCTAGGAAACCGTCATCGTCCAAAGCCCATATCGTGTACAAATCCCGATCTCATTCATTCCACAAATATGATTTTTCCAGTTCTTCGACTATTATTCCTTCTACTCCTTCTCTTATTATTACTTCTACCGCTACTTCTGATAATTCGTCGTATTCAATTAGTAATAATGATAATAACTCTACCAGCGATTTTCAAATTCAAAACCACACTGCCTATCGTGTTAGCAACGACAATGCCGATTATGATAATAATACTGCCCAATATGTGACCATATTCGATCCAAATATTAATATTACCGGTATAATTTTTTTTTTCATTTATTCAAGACTTTCCAGTCAAAATATGATAAATTTCTAGTCCACAATTCAGGCTTTTGTTTGTAACAGAAGCATCGAATTTGTTCTGTAAATTGATCGTTTCGAAAAAAAACTTTCATTGCAAAATAGATAAAGAAGTAAATCACAGCTGAACTATTGAAAGCTGATAAAAATGAATAGAACACCTTTTATTGATAATATTATCAGGTTTGCTCGAATACTATTATAACAGTTTTAACACTTCTAGTATTTTGATTAATTATCTACATAATATTCGGGGAATATCTAATCTCCATAACATTTACAAATAAAAAATTCTACTAGACCATTTAAAAAATAAAAAAAAAGAAACCTTTTCTTGTGCCATCAATATCGGTAAAGAAAAAAAGCTGAAAATCGATAGATATCGATTCATATTCATATTCTGGCATTTACATGATTTTTAATTTCAAATATCAGCATTCCTTTTCTTATATTGACGTATCTTACAAAGAACATCAATAGTTAATGTCATACTACACCTACTAGCATGTTAGTGCCTTCATCGGATCACTTGTTAATCTAACATTCAGGAGAAAAAAAAGCTTTCAGCGATTTATGAAATATAGAAATATAACGAATTCTTGATTAAATACTTCAAATGAAACCAGTAAGTAGACGTATACTATCGAGGATGCACAACTGTGTTTTTCTATAAAATTAATTAGTGCCATTTCTGGCTAAATAGAGCAGGAAAATTTTCCTCTATATTTTCGGTCTTTCGGTAGCGAAGCATTAAAAAAAAAAAAAAAAAAAAAAAAAAAAACGTTCTGTTCTTATCATTTTATTGTAATAAAATATATCAACGATGAAATTTTAAAATTTTCGTTCTATTATTACAAATTCAAAATTATGACGAAAAAGCGAATTTTTTTTTATCTATAAAAATTCAGGACTTCAATTAGGATCTACTGACTACACTGCAAAATTTTTCACAAAATGCTTTATGTTAAAAAATTACAATAATTTTGAGAACTGCTTCGTATAAATCAGGTACTTTATGGCTCGTTAGATTACTATCCGGAAAAATGTGAGGAAAAAAATTTAATTACTAGCTTTGACTAATTACCTCATAAGAGAAGAGATAAATTACTCTTGAATTACTTCGTCGGATTCTAACAGTGAATAGTAATATATTTTGATTCATATTTCAGTATGCTGTAGTGTTTAATTGAAAGCATTGCAAAGTTTTTCACGGCGACAAGTGGGATTATTTATCGTACCCACAGCCACTGACAGGATATTTTGTAGCGCGACTTGACAAAAATGGCGAAATTGCAAATGATGAAAATGAGAATGTGGGAAGAATGCTAGAAAAATGGTAGAATCTCGAACTAATGTCGAGCATAAAAAACTTGAATGCTTGAACTTGAACGCTCAAAAAAAACTTGAACTTGGATGCTCAAATTCCGGTCTATGGGTAATTCTCAAATGGTCATAAAGAGGGATCTTAAATCTTATCTAAATTCACAATGATCATGAACAAAAACTTTCAAACTTAATGTGACATAACTTATCAGAACTTGCCGAATGGGTTAGCGAACAGGGTCTGCTGTTTAAAAGTTTTATCTGTGACTATTTGAATTTGCAAACGCTAGATTTTGTTTTGCAATGAGGAAAATAGTCAGCTTGTTCATTACTGGCGACCTTAAATGGACTATAGGATTAAAGTTTCCATCCAAAGGTCATGTAGAACAAATAGTATAGAATTCTTTCGAAGTGATTTCATTCAGCAATCAAATCTTCAGTTGATCGATCCATCAGCAAACTGGCAGACAAACTAAACCAAGGTGGAAATTGACTCATTGTTCAGTGATCGGCTGATTGATTTATAAGATTGTTTAAGCATTCCATTCTATCGGAATTGCAAAAAGAAAAAAAAAGAAAAAGAACTTGAAAATTCTACGTTGGGTCCTTTTTCAGTTGAAAATACTTTTGGCACAAGATTCTGTTAAAAGCATTTTCCAAATCCTTTGAATGAAAAAATGTAAAATCACCTAATGATTGAAAACTGTTCTTTGATCCGAATATGTTACAAGTTACGGACCGACAACTTCAGCTGACGACTTAAATGATAAGATTAAAATAAGGAAGAGCCTGGATATTATTTCAGATAACTGGTTTGCTCGATCTCGGCGTTCGGCCAATTCCTGGGACCATTATGTTGAGGTGCTTGTTGTTGCGGACAATAAAATGCTTCTTTATCATCAAAATAATCTTGAAAATTATGTACTCACACTTTTCTCCACGGTTTGTTTCTTAAATTATGTACTCCACGGTTTTACATTAAGTAGCGCAGATTGTCCCAACGGTTTTCTAACTCCGAGTAACATATAAGAGAACTGATAAAGAATCAGCGAATGAGCATCTGATCCACTTATGTTTTGCAGTCATTTGATGCATTTATGTTTCGAAAATTCTTAAGCCATATTTTTTCTGTCGTTGAGTTTTTAACAGCTCCATTCTAGTTTTATCAAATTCTAATTATTTTCCTTCTCAATATCATCGTTAAGGAAAGAAAGAGAATAATAAGAATGAGCAATTATAATGATTTGCCATGTATAAGTTTGAAAGAATATTTAAACGATAATGTTTCTAAAAAAAAAGTAAAATCCTAAATAAAAAATGGCTGGAAATTTTGTATTAGTAATTAAAAGAAATTTTTCTAATTTATGTTTCAGGTAGCTTCTATTTATCGTCATCCAAGTTTACACGCTGCAATAAATATTATTGTGACACGTTTGATCGTTTTGAAACATGAAACGGTATGTTTTGTTACCATAATGAAATAAGAATGTTACAATAAGGCATATTTCAATTGCCATATTTTTGATAACATTTTGATGAAAGATTATAGTGCTATTATCACATTATCGTTTCATCCATATTCGGAAATGAGTGTGATTGTTCAGTTGACATATTGCTATTCACTTCATCAATTTGTAGACTAATTTCGAGATGTAATTTATCACTATTTCTGATTTTATCTGCTAACTTCAGGATAGATATACCTTGTAGTGTTAGGCACTAAGACTGAAATCATTGTTTATCGTATTAGATTAGTATTTAATCAATCATTGTGAATAACTGATAAAATTATTTCTATTAAATTAAGCTAGTATGCCATAAAGTAATTGTATTTCAGGCTGGGCCATATATCAGTGATAATGCACAAGATACATTGCAACAATTTTGCCGTTGGCAAGAAACATACAATGATAAGAACGATGATGCCCCAAATCATCATGACGTAGCCATTTTGCTCACACGGCATGATATATGCAGGTTAAAATTTTGGAAATTTCTAGAAAAAATTAAAATCCATTCAAAACAAACTATGAACTTAATTGGTGTGGATGAACTACAAGTTTCTTTATCAATGACATCTGTTATGTCTGGAAATAACTCGAACTTTTAAAAAAAATTGAATCTAATTTTTCTAGAATTCTTTTCTTCATTGATCTAGTCTCTTTCATTGATTGGATGTGATCGTAAACTTTCCTCCAATTTGCTCGCTATTTGTTTTTTGACATTCCTATTTAAACCAATTCGCATCTTTCGGATTTTTTCGACATTCTCAACCGAAAAAACCCGAAGCTTTCAGGCGGAGTCTTGTTCAGCCTTAGCATGTGTTGACTTCTCAGACACAAGCGAAAGAGTTGTTTTCCTTCTTATTTCTCATTTTGAATATCACTAATTAAGAAGATAAGCATAGTGTTTATGATGATAGTTTGTTCATTTGACAATTGAATATCTGTAACTAATTTCAATTATAGGGCACCAGGAAAATGTGACACACTAGGTCTCGCCGAATTGGGCACTATGTGTGATTCGTTACGAAGCTGTGCAATCATCGAAGATAATGGCTTATCAGCTGCCTTCACAATTACTCACGAATTAGGTCATATGTAAGTTTCATAATATCACTTTCTTCCTTTCACATGTTAGCTGACAATTTACTCTTTTCTGCCACTATCATTATTTTGCATTTTAAGAAGTTGGGAAACTTTGACAGTTATTGAGCAGAAACGACGTCAACTGTCACATCACATGATGATATTATCTGTGTTGCCCGCAGTCAGTGGGAAAGCTATCGTTAGAAGTGGAATCCATGTAAATAATGTTATTATATTCAAATTAACAAACTAGATACAATTATCTGTAACACTGCATGAATGTATAATTTCAGTTTCAATATTCCCCATGATGACGAACGAAAGTGTGGTCGCTACATGGCACTTAACAAGCATAATTATCATATTATGGCACCAACACTTGAATACAATACACATCCTTGGTCATGGAGTCCATGCAGTGCTGCTATGCTGGCCAAGTTTCTCGAGTTAGTAATCCTCATTTCAATTTCTTTTTTAGTTTACCAAAGTTGAAATCATTTGTTCCAAAATTTGTCTATTTAAAGGCTCTATACTTCTAAAAGGCATTATAATTCCATTTCATAAATTACTCATTTTTTAGTGCTAATATAAGAATATTTTAGCGCGAATCGAGCTCAGACTCAATGTATATTAGATCAGCCAATCGAACGTCGTTACTACGATCGAATGTTTGAAGATCCGGCGCCTGGAGCTATGTTTTCTGCTAATCAACAATGTCAGTTTGTATTTGGACCATCAGCTGAATTATGCCCGTACATGGTAGCTGCTTTTTTAATTTCAAACTTTTAAATAGTTCATTTCGAACCTTTGTTTTTGAATTTTACACCAATCGCACGTAAGTATATAGGAATGCAACTGGGTACAAAATCTGCTGAAATTAGAAAAGAACTCAAATGCACTTTCTTTATTAGTTTCATGATGTCATCATTTCATCATTCTGGTTATTTCAAAGTTTATGAAAATGCAATCGTTTTGCAGCCAGCATGTCGCAGGTTGTGGTGCGCTACATACTACGGATATCAGATGGGTTGTCGTACGCAACATATGCCTTGGGCTGATGGTACACCTTGTGGTGATAATCAAGTTAGTATTATCAATCCCTTTTTTTATTGCTTATATCATTTAGTTATATTATTCGGTTCTGAATTTTATTATCCAATCTATGTTGATTTTTGAACAGTTATGTAACAAATTCAATTGATAAGCTAGTTGAATGTGAAATGATGTATGATCTTTGATTCATTATCATGAACTTTTATTACAGTGGTGCCATCGTGGTGAATGCGTTGGTATGGCTCCCCAACAGCGAGCAAAACTTGATGGTTCATGGGGTGAATGGAAAAATTGGGGTGATTGCTCCAGAACTTGTGGTGGAGGTATACAGAAAGCCTTACGTGATTGTGACAACCCAAGGTGAACTAAAATTCGAAATCATTCTGCTGAATAACAGATAAGTAAAGAAATGAAGATATTTCGGGTAAAATATATAAATGATGGAAAACTGCTGTTGATCTTTTCTTATCTATGACTGTAAAGTCATGCAAACTTCTTTTTTGAATTTTTATAAAAACCATTCATGATGACTCTCTTTCTACTCATCATTTTCATGAGAATGATATTCAGTAGTCCACAGTTCGTAAATAGTTAAGTTTTATTTCTATGTTTCATGCATTAGAGTATTTTGAAATGTTGCTTTTTACGAAAAGTTTCTTTGTGTGAAAAGTTTTTCTCAAATTTGAACAATTTTTATTGAGCATCTTTTAAAAATGAAATTAACTTAGTTCTAAAAAATGATAAAAAAAGTTTACTTACAGACCTACCAATGGTGGAAAATATTGCGTAGGACAAAGAGAACGTTATCGACCATGTAATATTCAAGACTGTCCATGGGATACACCTGGTTTCCGCGAAGTACAATGTTCAGAATTTGATAATCAAGATGTTGGGATTCATGGTGTTCCTCCCAAATCACGTTGGTTACCCAAATATACTGGAGGTTCGTTGCTCTTCCGTCAATTCATCTAATTGTGATTTGATAATGATGTGTACAAAGCTATCATGCATTTTATTTCAGTAAGCGATAATGAAAGATGTAAACTGTATTGCCGTATAAGTGGTTCTGCTGCATTTTATCTGCTTAAGGATAAAGTTCTGGATGGTACTCCATGTTATCGGCATGGAGACGACATGTGTATCGATGGTACTTGTCATAAGGTTCCTAAGCATCTGCTTTATTACCATTGTTTTAGAATGCTAAAATATAAATTTTTGCGAAAAATTTTATAAGCTGTTACGAGTACATAATATTCAGCTTGTTGAATAAAATATTTCGATAAATTTCCGATTAATAATTTTAGGCTGGCTGCGACCATCGTTTGGGCTCAGAAATGCGACGTGATCAATGCGGAATCTGTGGTGGTGACGGAAGTACTTGTCGGGTGGTATCAGGTAATTATAACGAACGTGGATCATTTGGCTACAATGAAGTTTTGAAAATACCTGCTGGTTCGGCAAATATTGAAATAACACAACATGGATATCACAACCAGAAGGAGGACGATAACTATCTTGGTAATTGATCTACGAAAATATTTTACAAACATCGCCTGATCTTTTATTGCTGCATATCTCTTTGACAATAACTCGATCAGATACTGGACTTGCCAAAAAAAACCGATTATCTGATCGTTTCATTTAATTCACTCGTTAAGTTAATAATTAATTGTGCGGGCATCCAATTATAAATGAAAACGACGTTCCTGCTTATTCATTATCCTTCGCTTATAAGCAGTATCACACTGAGCAGATTTCTTAACTTTTATCAGCCTGTATTTGGAAATTTTTTGCAAACTCACATGATTTCGAAACCTATAAAGTTTTGAATACAAATTTGCAAGCAGTTATCAATCAATTCTCACCAATAAAGTTTTGTTGTAGAAATATCGATAATTTTTAAACTCACTATTTCATGAGAATCAAACATATTGTAGCTTTGCGAAATGCTAATGGAGAATTTCTACTTAACGGTCATTATCAAGTATCAGTTTTCCGACAACAAATTTCCATACAGGATACAGTACTGGAATATTCTGGTAGTGATCATGTGATTGAACGAATAAATGGCTCTGGACCTTTACGGTTAGTTTATGAATCAGTAATTTTTTTTTTTTGGAAAAAGCAGAAATGAAAGAATTGATTGTTTCATAACAAGTGGTTTCTAGGACTGATATTTACCTCCATGTATTATCAGTTGGAAATTTATACCCACCAGACATACACTACAAATTTATGGTACCAGCACAAAATGCACAATTTGGATATGAAGCATCAGTGACAAATTACTACTGGCGTATCAGTGAACGTTGGTCAGAATGCTCTTCACTATGCCAAGGTGTCGCCTTGCAATTATCTTTTTGCTTAATTATGATAGATTTACGATGGTTTCTTCACTGAAAGCTTATTTGTGTTGATGCAATCTAATGCACGTCCACCGAATCTTAATCAATCGTCGTGGTATTCTCACTACCACGAAGGAGAAATCTTTGCAGTGTTTTTTAGCAGGAAGTAACATGCCAATTGCTCTCATCTATCGATTTGACTCTCCTGCTTGTTTGATTCTAGGATGTAATTATAATTTTTAATCTATGTTTCATAATTATGATGAAAAATTTTCAAGAAAAAGTCGGAGATTGATACACTTTTTAATAATTTTTAAAATATCTATTCAATTTTTTGTTGTTAATTTAAGGTCATCAAAAACAAGAGCTTATTTGCGTTGATGCAATATCAAGTCACAGCGTAAGTGACGATTTATGTGTTTCTCATCGTCCACCAACTGAAACACGGATGTGTAATATTGACTGTACCATCAAGTAATGACTATTGCGCCACTTTTTAACTTTATCTGCTATTTTTGTACTATACATAAACTTATAATTTTTAATCATAAACGCGAAAAAAGAAAAAAATTAAAAAAGATCAAAAAAGAAAAACTTCAAAAAAGCGGGTGCGTTCGCAGTAGACAGACGTGAAGCCATTATTTTTTTTTTTTTTTTTCTACGTAGACAGACGTGAAGCCATTATTTTTGATTCAATTGATGTGTTGATTATAATAATATATGCACATAATGGGTTGGCTGCAGGTGGCGTGTAGTGTCGATTGGACAGTGCAACGCAACTTGTGGACGAGGTGAAATACGTCAAAAAAGCGAGTGCATTCGAAGTTACATAGATGGACGTGAAACCGTTGTTTCTGATTCACAATGTCACCAATTAAAGAAGCCGAGTGACCGTGCACAATGTTACGTGGATTGCTCCGGTCGCAAATGGACATATACAGAATGGACACCGGTATGAAATAATATTTGAAATTAGAAGAAATTGAATTTTACGCAAAAAGCAGCATAAATCAAAAAATTGAGAAGGAATTTCAACATGCATTGAAGATTTGATAGGATTCATTAGATGTATTAATTCAGAAAATAATTATTGATATTTTCAGTGTTCGGAATCTTGTGGCACATCTGGCATCAGTCGCCGACAAGCTTTTTGTAGCGATCATGCAAATCGACGTTTGGGCAATCGCGCTTGTGAGCAAGCAATTAAGGATAAAACGGAGAAGGAGTGCAATCGAATGCCATGTCCCAAATGGGTCTATGGTGTATGGTCTGAAGTAAACTGATTTCTACTTCTTATCATTCGAGCGATTTGATCGCAATAAAATCTCATCTTATTATAACGTTTTTGAAGGTTTAAACTATCGTCGTACAATCATAATTCAGCTTGCTTCTGATATGAATATTCAGCTTTATATTGCTGAGATGGAATAAGTTGAGAAACCATTATAGTGTTCTCGATCATGCGATGGAGGAGTCAAGATACGTCATGCATCTTGTCAGGATGCGGCAGGTCATGAAGTTCATTTGAAGATGTGCAACAGCAAAGAAAAGCATGATTGGGAAAAGTGCAATGAACAAATTTGTACACAATGGAAATTTGGTACATGGAGCAGTTGTTCGGTGAGTTGCGGTGATGGTATCGAGATACGAGATGCAGTTTGCACCGATCTTAGCGGCCGTCATCTCGACCAAAGTAAGTTTCAGTTCAATTTTTTCAGAAAAAGAAGGAAGTTGTCCGCTATAAATGCTTTGTTCAGTAGTACCAAACATTTTTATTTTCTCATTATGAGAGAGTGTGCTATGAAAGTATTCTATGGTGTGAATTTTGCTTTGTGGAAACTATGATTGATTACTTATGAAGCTGAGAAATTTTTTGTTTGACGGATCAAAATCTTACGGATCTCACACTAATTTTTTTCTGCATGGTTGAAATCTGGAAAGAATTTAAGAGTTATGTGATCGTCGTGAACGAATTGTACAGAAGCCATGTCATCGTATGGCATGCCCTAGTTGGCGTCTTGGATCATGGAGTGCATGCTCGGTATCATGTCTTGATGGTTGGAAAACTCGGCATGTATCTTGTGTTGATGCTAGCAGTAATGAGGTACCTGATGAGCAATGCTTGAGACAGAATGAAGCTCGACCCCAAAGTCATCAACCGTGCAATCAAGGGCCATGTCCATTTTGGCGAATATCTGACTGGACTAAGGTTTCCTTTTATTTATACTTTTCGTGTCATTCCATTTTTGCACTGAAATATATTAAACATACTTACGCATTATTTAGTCTACCTACTTTCCTATTATCAGAAAAGTAATCCACATTTATTACATAAACTTTCTTCCTTTGTTTTCAGTGTTTGAATTTTCTTCACCTTATTAATTAACAAAGAAGGAAGGTGTGAATTCTTTTCAGTGTTCTGTCTCATGTGGTATCGGTATCAGGGAAAGAAACGTTGAATGTGTATATCGTGATCAGGTTGTTGATGGTTCATTGTGTGGTGACAATTATGTAACAAAAGTTGAGCAGTGTAGGTAAGTAATTAAATTGTTTCTTGATGCTCCTTCACCTGTATCTGAAAAAACTTCTCAAGCACATATTTGAATTATTGTGTTCAGGAATTTTTATGTTATAGCTTACTACCTTGTGCCAAATGGAAAGTGCTTCCATGGTCGTACTGTTCTGTAACCTGTGGTACTGGTCAACAAATCCGTACAATACAATGTTTACGAGGGAAATCTATCGTTCACGAAAGTGAATGTGATGCAGTAAGTATTCTTTTCCATTACATCAAGTAATGAAGATTGAAAGCACCGAATATTCATCCAAGTTTGCTTGCAGAAAGGATCTCTTATATTTTGATATTTTTTGCTTACTTTCATTTTCACAGAGGAACAGAGGACCAAGTTCATGTATTTTCAAGATTGCCCTGGGCGGCTCACTTTTTTTTTCGTGTTATGCAACTTTTGCCTTAACCTTTGCCTCCCTTTTCCTCTTTCCAAGTACTGAAATAGATTTATAATGTCAACTATAAAATCGTTTCATTTAATCCACATATTAGTTATGTTTTGGATGATTCTGAGCATAGAAGAAGGGACAAGTTCAATGATTGGCCAGAAACAAATTAATTATAGGCAACACGTCCAAAAACAGAAAAGATCTGTGAGCGTGATAATTGTGAAGCATTTACACAAAATGTGATCGGAAGTACAGCAAGTGATGAGCCAAAAATTCGATGGGCTATTGGGCCATGGTCTGACTGCTCGAGAACATGCGGGAATGGAACTCAACGTCGTCTTGTAGTATGTCGCGATCATGTTCGTGATCTGACCGATACATATTGTCAGCATCTAGAGCCTGTTGAAACTAACCGATACTGTCAGACCAAGCCATGTGTGCAATGGACTGTTGGACCGTGGAAATCGGTATTTTCTGATTTTCTCTTTTTTTTTTTTTTTTTTTTCTACGATCTTCTTGTTTAAAAAAAAAAAAAAAAAACATGTTCATAAAAAAAATAAATCGACTCTTATAATTTTAATACCTTATTTTTTCAATTCTGGTTACTCTTCAAGCTGTTGCAACAGTTAGGTAATTGTCGAATAAGTGTTTTGAAATGGTAAATGAAACTGAGCATTTCATACCAAATCACTTTCCAACAAACATTAGTCGACACAACTTATGATTTTTGATACAATACAGGGAAATTCTGCTAATAAATGTCAAATTCCTAAAAATAATCAAACAGCCAGTTTGATTATTTTTAGGAATTTGACAAGGCGTTTAAATCTAAATTAATTTTTTTTGTACCAAACTATAAAATATTTCAGGATGCTGTTAATTTTTTTTTTAACTATTTACTTCGACAAGTAATACAAAAGATCTTTTCTTGAAAAAAAAAATCCGACACGGAAAGAAGTTAATTAATTATTCAATATCCTATAAGTCTTTTGAATAAAAATTTCAAAGCGGAAATTTAGTGCTCAGCTACCTGTGGTGTACATGCTACAACAGATCGTCGCGTAAGCTGTGAATCGATAGAAGGTAATGAGCAAGTCCGGGAAACAGATTGTGATTTAGCGATTCGTCCTCAGTCAATCAGATCATGTAATTTGAATCCATGCCCAATGGGAGAACCACCTCTTGGATCCTGGATTACCAAAGATTGGGAAAAAGTTAGTATTAATAAGCTACATTAATTAGCTATGCATCGAATCTCCAACAATTCGTTATCAATCCATTCCTTTCGAACTGATAGTTCGCAATTGATAGAGCCAATAGCTTGAAGTGATAATGTGCTGTTTAATTACGTTCAGAATTTTTAGTGTTCAGTATCATGTGGTGGTGGTTGGCGGAGACGTCTGGTTACATGTAGTACCAGATTTTGCAACGAAGATGATAAACCGGATCAGTTTGAGCGTTGTAATCATCAAGAATGCGTAAGAGTGTCCAACGTTTGGCAGATGTCACCTTGGTCTCATGTACGTCTCTTCCAACTCGAATTTAAATATTTAATGATTTCAATTACAAGTTTTTGAAAAAATTATCCAAAAAAGGAATGAAACTGACAGTCTTTTACCAATAATAATTTGTGAGTTTATTCATAGTAAATATATCTTATATCACTTGAAGAAATTGTTTTTTTTTTTTTTTCTAAAAATTCATTTTGAGTAATACTCTGAAGGAAAAATTTCAGTGTCCAGTAACATGTGGTGGTGGCGTACAGAAACGCACAGTTTGGTGTGAAGATGAGAAAACACGTGAAAGAATAGAAGATTCGGAATGCTTGCTATCTGAAAAACCATCCAGTATTCGAGAATGTAATAAAGTCGAGTGTCAAGCAACATCGGTGACAGACGAATACTATCACTGGTATGCAGGAAAATGGAGTCCGGTACGTACAACTAGACGTAGATATCATAGAATACGTGGGAAATAACATATTTCAATTTTAGTCAAGTTTTCTGTTTTTTTTTTTTTTTTTACTTTTTTGTTTTTTCACATTTGCTTGCTACGCTTACAATATTCGTTTTGTCTTGTCGTTTTTCGATGCTGTAAATGTCTCTTTCATAACCATGAAGTTATACGTATATCACGTTGCGTGCTCTCATTTTTAATTTCTGTCACTTGCATTGCTCATCCAGATGAAACACACACGTGCTTTATGCAGTACACGTCAAAATGGTATTATCTGATATACTTAACAGCAATGATAACTACTAATATGATCAGTGATTAGATCGTTCCGTGTTCATCTAATTGCCACTTTTGTTCATTTTTTTTCTTTCATTTGCACAAACAATCCTTAAATTATGCATCGTTTGAACTGTCATCCATATCTGTCCTTAGCTATATTTGATATGATAACGAGGTGAGCAAAGATGTATAACTTATTTTGGATCATGGATTCGTTGTATTTTCTACCAGTTTCAAAATACTTACTGATAATACAGTTTCAATATGCTCATAATAGTGATAATACAGTTTCAATATACTGATAATACTGATAATACGGTTTCAATGAAAATACTTTTAAACGATAATCAATCCTTCTAGAAGCTTTTGTTTTACTGATTGCATTTCTCTTGGATCTTCTCCATCTTCGACTTAAATTCTCTGAATGGAAGACGAGTTAATGGAAGCTGAATTTTTTTACACCACATATTTTTTTTTTTTTTTTTGAAAATCTTATACCAGAATTAAATCAACGAATTGATTAGGCATTCTCTCTCTTCAGTAAGATTGATATATTTCTTGCTAACGTTTTTCCAGGAACATTATCGGTATGCTAAAATAACTTTACAAAAGATAAAATACTTTTTCTAAGATTATCAACCATATCCAAATATTTGCTTTCTATGAATAACTCAATTTTGCTTTTCAATTTTCTTCATCATCTGCCATTTTACTGCCATCTTGTTCAAGCTTTTATGATCTGCCGCTTCATCAGCTTTCATTTTCTGCCGCATTATCAGTGATAAATAATATCTAACTCTTTCGACACTGCCTTTGAGAGCATGCCATAGCTTCCATGATATTCTCTTACGTATATTTTTTGCTGTATTGCGGCATCCAAAATACAAAAGAAAAGACTTGAATATAAAATTCCTTTAAGAAATTAGCCATAGTGGATTAAAATCAAAAATTGAAAAAATCCAAGAATATATCTTCTAACGAAATACCTCCAATAATACTTTATCAATGCAAATGTCATGCTCTCATTTTTGCCATTCGTTTTTTGTCAGCTTTTTTTTTTTTTTTTTGGTAAAAAAAAAATGGATATAGATCTAGGCTTACAGTATAATACGTGTATAAATTTGTTATCTTGCTGGATCGCTTGCACTTGTCTTCTTTTTCACATTAATTAAGAACCTTTCTATTTCATTTAATTAATTATTAGCAAAATTTTTCTTCAGGCATTCATGATTACCATTATTACTTTTTTAGTGATTATTTGTAGAAAATTTTCCTTTGGCTATCCTAGTACTTAATAATTCATCAACTATTCGGAAAATTATTGTACGTCCTTTGCATTATTTCT
>KZ269982.1:12712-156082 GCA_002249935.1 Onchocerca flexuosa | reverse complement strand
CACACATACACACACACATACACACACACACACACACACACACACACACACACACACACACACACATATAGATAAAATGGAACAGAACTATGGAGGATAAGAATCCTTAGAACCATCTTTCATCGCATTGGTATTTCAACCAAAAATGTCTCGTTTATTTTCTCTATTTGTTTGTTTTCCTTTCTTTCTCTTTCTCCCTCTCTCTTTATGTCTGTCTACGTACTGGATGTCTTAGTGAATTTAAAAAATTTTAGAAATTTGAATTTAGAAATCTAGAAATTTGGATTTAGAAATATTGATGCCTAATGTTTATTCCATATTTAGTATCAATCTTGTAAGGAAGAAGTTTAGGATAAATGAACTGAGTAAAACTTCTTGAGAGCGATTTCTCGAGAAAGATTTCATGATGAAAATTATTTAACTTCGAGAATATTGCAAATAACAACCGAAACAATCATGATAATCGGAGCCATTCTAATGTTGCATTTCTTGTTATCAGCTTGCTTTGTAAAAGAGTATTGTGATTTATTCATTGATTTCTCTCTGTCATTTTCTTTTTCCCACAAACAATATTTTTTCAACTTATATCATTAGCATTTGTCACTTTTCTTTACCATATTCCATATTACTCAATTTTACTTGCTTAACATCTACTATACTGCATGTTACTTTTTTCTGTCGGTTTTAAAAAGGATTTTTTCAATTTCTTAAAAAAAAGAACGAAACTTATATTTTGCTTGTTGTTACATCTGCAGAATGAATTTCGCTTCTTTTTTTTTCGAGACTTTTCAAGATATAAAAAAATTCATCCTTAAAGTATTTGTTTTTGCAATCATCTTCCTGACGAGGTAGATATATGTTTCAATTATTCATTTGTCGCGCATATGTTGGAAGATTTTAGGTCTGATAATAAAAAACACAAAAAAAAGTAATATTTCAAAAAAAATTTCTACGCTCGGTGGATGATTTTTGATATGATTAGACAAACTGGTAAGACTTGCATTTATCAGTACTATCCATTAATCGAATTACAGTTGCAAAAAAAAAGACATCTACTAACTTGATTATTCATGCTTTACCTGGAAAGGTTTTTAAATTATCTAATCGCTTAGCTTGAGATTGTTGGTGTTTCAAAATTTTCTGGATGCCGTTTATGCATGGCTTCATCATTATCTAATATTTTAATTCTAGTATTTAATTTAATATTTTCCAATAACGAAATTTTATGAGCAAACATGTCTTTCCAAATTTCACTTCGTAATATTTACCATGGTTTTGCTGGTGCTTTTATTATGTTGCTTTATTCTTTGCATGAATAGTTGTGTTTATTATCGATTCTGGTCTGTGTTCCTCTTTCTTGTATGAACCCTAGATTATCAATCTAAAATTTCTGGTATCCAATTAAAATTCCATTCCAAGAACGAAATACGAAAAACTCGCCGATTTTGACTCATTAAGCTTTCTTGCTACTTGTATTATGAGATGTACTATTTTTCGAATCTATATCCTTAATTTCCAATTTAATTTTCAAAAATATATTTCCATTTAAAATTAAATAAATCAAAAATAAACAAAATTTTTTGCTTAAAAGTTCAATCCCTTGGACTTTTTTTTTTCATTTATTTGTGTTAATTTTCAAAAATATATTGATTTGAGTAAACAGAGCATCATGTAACAAAACACAAAAATAATGATAATATCTAGATATCATTAGCTTTCATGCTTATTGGGAATCCATCATGCTTGCTTATTTAATACGCTCTTTAACATAATTCATTTTCTTTCACTGTGAATTTATTCTCAGAAAACACCTTTGTTTTAACGTTTGCCTGAAGTTGAGTCGTGCTCAGTTCATTGTCCAGATAATAACTAAAACGTAGTGATTTAAATTTAAACAGCATGTTGTTGAAGTATTGCGGTTAATTTTGTTTTGTTTTCTTTTGCTTTCTCCAAGCATCCATCGTCTTGCTTTTGTATTTCAGTGTTCGACAACATGCGGACGTGGTGTTCGTAAACGTATTGTGTCATGTGTCAGTTCACATAGTCATTCCGTAGCATCTAAATATTGTGATCCGGCGAAACGGCCAATTGATTCACATCGCTGTCGAATGGCGCACTGTCCACGATGGAAGACCGGAAAGTGGTCAATGGTGAGTGTGTGGTGTCAGGAAATTTACTTTTTTAGATATATTTAAAATGTCGTAAAGTTGAAAGCTTACTTGCTGGCTATGCTCGAAGATTTTGTCTCTAAGAATGCTAATTTATGCCTGGAACATTGCTTACTGGATATATTTAGTCTGAAATTGCCGAATTGAACAAAAAGATGTAGCATCAGCCATTCGAAAAGTTAAGGGCTCAAAGCAAAGAATGCCATTCCACCAACATTTTTGTATTCCACAAAATTCATCCGTTCGTGCAGATATAATTTCTTGACAAGCAATTTATATCTTAAAAAAAAAAAAAACTTTGCAAATAGATGATCAAATCAATATTTATATGAAACGTTCATGACCAGTCAAATCAGACTTTCAAAAGTTTCTCGTTCAAATCCATCGTTCCGAGGTCATAAGATTTACTTAGTTATCTCTTACTGATACTTACGAATAGTTCACTTTTGTCAGATAATAAAAGAAAACTTGAAAGACCAATTTACGAAACAAATGGTCATTCGGTAAAAAAATTACTGCTGCATAGTTTGGCTTTTTATTTGATTAAAATGCGATCAACCAAAAAATATGACTAGTGATAGTCTGCAGTTTTTGGTACACATTGGCATATGAGAATTTCGGTACTTGGTTTTGATGAAAAATTTACACTGGTCATTATTTTCATCGAAAGGAACAGAAAATAAAGATTTGTTTAATATTAAACGGATTAAGCAGCTAAGCAGAATCGATTTCACGGCTAGCATTGGGAATTTTTTCAAGAGGCCAATATCTGATGGCTTTTATTCTCCATTTTAAGACTACTAGATGACCTACTTCAATGAATGACATAACAATCTCGGTAACATGATGGATTTTACTAATGCTCTTCGAAGTTTAATTCTCTTAAAATCGCAACGTTCCACAGATATGGTCCATTCACAAGTTGACATTTATTTCTGTCACGATCATTCATCATGTAAGTAATCTGCTACATTCATTTATAGAATTGCTGTATTCATGTAGTGCTGTTATTTGCAGTGCTCAGCGACCTGTGGTAGAGGAGTACGAACACGTGAAGTAACGTGTCAAAAAGGTCGGCGAAACCACCTGCCAGATATGGAATGTGCTACGTTGCCGAAACCATTGGAAAATTCAATTTGTATGACAATGTCTTGTCCAGCATATCATTGGACAGCTACTGCATGGTCCAAGGTTGGAAATATCTATATTCTAAAAATTATTACAAAATCAGTATTTGCAGCATCAGATCTCGCATATGCAGCATCAAGCAGATCGCAAGAAAAAAATTACAACAATTTTATGCATATTCATATTTTCCGTAGCTTTTGAATGATAGAAAAAAAACCTTGACAATCAAAAAAGTGTAGGATATTTGAATAAGAATATATAGATTAGACTGTTCATAGATTTAGCAAATGATAATATGTACTGAATTCTAAAACTGAAGAAATATCTGGTGACATCTAATGAATTAATCATGTATCCGTATTTTCATGACGTTTTCATTTTTTTTTGCTTACATTCGAAGGGTTCCTATTTGCAACATTAAACTTATCTCTAATTATAGTGCACTGATCCATGCAAAAAGTCTGATCAGCATCGTCGTGTTTATTGTGTCAGCAATTTGGGTAAACGTGCAGCGCCAAAAATGTGCAGCAATGAAACTGCACCTGAGATGACACGTTCATGTCCTGTTACCGATTGTCTCTATCATTGGGTACCTGGCCCTTGGAGTACGGTACGACTTTCATTCATTCTTTTAATTCTAAAACTTTTTTAATAAGCTATTAAATGAAATAGATGGAGAGGAAAAAAAACGGTAAGTAGAGATGAGGAAAAAAGTTACTCGTTTTCATCAATATGTCGATGTGTAATGTATCAATCTAAAGTTTGAATATGTAAACACTTAGCTGGCTAATAAGTTATGTAGGCATTTTAGGTATTTTGAGTTAACAGTAACAGTTCGGTAGTATGTGTCATGATTTACTGAATGATGGGTCAGCACCGATGATATTGTATAAAACGTTGTTATCATTTTGTTGTCATTTTCAAGAGCGCTATTTCAAAAATATATTTTTTTTTTCAGTGTTCAAAAACGTGTGGTACGGGATTTCAATTTCGCCGTATTGAATGCCGTGTGCGTAGCCAAAATTATAGCTCCAATGCAGAACCAAACGTACAATCGAGAATGTGTAGTGGATTAACTCGACCATCGGTTAGCAAGGAATGTGCTATGAATCCTTGCGATGCTAAATATAGCTGGTCTGTTGGACCTTGGTCACAGGTTATCACTGCTTCTTAAGTTCATCTTTGCTTTTAAGTATTTATTTCACATTTTTTAGTTCATTAATAACAAAATTACAAGAGTGTTTTTTTTTTTTTTTTTGTATGTAATTTTTCCTACATTAAATGTCCTTTCATAAAGAGATAAGCAACTCCCAAACATTTTGTTAGTCGTTATCACTTCATTAATAACGCAATTATGTTCTAAAATTCTGAAAAAATTGTCTTAGACATGCTGTACAATGCATCTTCTAGCAACATGCTAAGCACTACCAACTCTAAGAAATTTGTGATTTAAGCATCAGGGTTTTTCATTTCATCTCTTATCAACTTGATTAAAATGATTTAGGCCATCTAATATTGTCATTTATATCTAGTATAAGTTTGTCGAATCATGTTTGTTATATTTCGACACTGCTCAGTCTTTGTTACTGTAATGAAACTATCAATAGTAGTATGTGGAAGTGCAGTACTTAGTTTAGAAAAAGGAATTAACACTAATTAATTTCTACTCCATCGAATAAAATTCAACTTTTTGAATATCTAAATAATGTTGACATAATTTAAGATACAAAGTATCGTATTGTATCTCATAAGTTATTATTATACACTTTCTAAAACTCTAAAAGCAATGAAGATGAGCTTTTTTTGTATCAAAATAGCATATAATGAATGGAAGGTATCAAATCAATGAAACATTCTTTCTATTATCAGTGAATTGCAGTGTTCAACAAGTTGTGGTCCAGGCTATCGAAGACGTCGTGTGCGATGTTTAGATAGAGACGGCCGTCGGGTATCTCGAGATCTCTGTGATCAAAGTCCAGATAAACCGAAAAGACGGGAAACCTGTTTTCTGAGAAATTGTATTATTAAAAAATTTATTTATAAATTAGCACATGTGTTCACTTAGTTCATTTATAAACATAAACGGGCATCACATGGACAAAGATATAAAAACATTGCATGAAAGTACAAAATCTAGTTGAATATGGAGTAATTTACTGCACTTCATTAATTTTAAATCATGTTATCAAGTTTTAGAATACTCTTCTGAATCGATTTGTAGGAAAGTGAGTCTGAATTGGAAATTAGCTGAAATTTTGTAAATTACATGAAGACTAGGAAGTACAATCATTAATTTTTGCAATATTATATTCCAGGCTTACCGGGTGACTGCGCAGAATTGAAAGCGTATTATGCTCAAGAGAATAGTGTCGATGGCAATTATACCGTTTTGGTAGCTGGTTTTCGCATTACCGTTTATTGCCATCTAATGAATGAAACACTACCGAAAACGTACATCAATCTCAATAGCGAAACTAATTTTGCAGAAATTTACGGAAAAAGGTAATACCAATCAAATAGTTTTATATGAATTGGTACTAGAAGCTCTTCTGAGTGAAGTATTGGAATATTTATATTTCTTCCATACAAATATGTTGAAATATCAACTTTTCGAAAGGATTGCATTATTTTTCTGGTTTTCGTTACTAAAAAGCTTCATACTACCATGCATGTTATGCAACTATATTATAAATAGACAGCATGACCTACATCAAATGACGGAATAATTTCGGTAATTGTTTTTGACTACAAATCTGAAATATTGTTCCAATCATCAGCAAAATAAGGGAATGTAAGTATAAAATGAGAATTTGGTAACTAGAATAATTTGACATTTTGTTTCCGTTAAGACTACTGTACCCATTTACGTGTCCTCATAACGGACAACGTAACGACACATGCATGTGCACGGATGATGGAAGTGCAAGCGCTGGCTTTTCAAGTTTTTCGAAAGTTCGTGTTGATCTTCACAATATGAAAATAAACAGTGAGTTACTTTTCTCTGTTTCAATGAATTATAATACATGATTATTCTACTTCGATCTTGTGGAATAATTTTTCGCTCCGTTTTGTTTTCTTTTTTTGTAATTAATGTCTTGAAACCTGAAAATTTTGGGGGAAAATCACTACTTGTCTGATCAGATTGGGCACTATGTCGGCAATTAAAATAGTTGTCTATCGACTGGAACTTAGAATAAGCGAGACGTTATGTTCATTAAAAGTATCTTTATCATAGCTGAAAAATCAAAGAAGAGTTAATAAAGCAAACATTGATGAAGAACATATTTTAAATTAATTTATTGCAGTCCATGACCACACATTCGCAACTACATCGCATGGCGAAGAAGTAGCCTTCGCAACAGCTGGTGATTGCTACAGCGCCGTTGACTGCCCACAGGTTTCGTTTTTTGTAAGAAGAAATGGAAGCCAAAAAAACATTTTTTTTTAGTCATTTTATTGTTAACATTTTCGTGACAATCGTTTCCACTATCTAAAATGATGTTTTCAATTTAAAAAGTTTGGATTATTTTTTCAGGGTCAATTTGGTATCGATCTACGAGGAACTGGTCTCCGAGTGATGGACGACCTTCGGTGGGTTGATCAAGGACATCGTACAAGTTCGAGAATTGAGCGTTCTGATGTATGTTTTTTTTTTTTTTTTTTTTTTTTTTTTCTTGACAAATGCAAAATGTTTAAAGAACATTCGAAAGCAGTCTCGAGCATATAACTGTAATAGGTACTTCTTACATCAGTTATCGCTGACGTAGATAAAGCGAGATCTCCGAAATGGGCAGCTGAATCACAAAAAAAAATCGGAAGAATTGTGTGTAGATTTAAAAGATTCCAGCATTATTTTCATAAAAGAGTATAGATAAATCTATTCAGAAAATATCTTAACGATAATGAGATTTATTATTGAAATTAAATTCGATCGAAATTAAGAATTTTATAAGTGTTCGGGAACAATTGAACTACCATTTCACTTCTATAATATGCCTCATTTATCTGCGCAAAGATTTCGCAGCACATGCAGCACATTTTTTTCTTGTACCAAACAGAACTATTTCATTTGATTCATCCATCGATCAGACTCGATAGTTAGTAGGATGCTGAGAATATTATTATTCATTGCTTTGTGGAATATATTGTGTGTTGCAGAACAATGCACGAATATTTGGTCGTTGTGGTGGTTATTGTGGTCAATGTAGTCCGGATAAATTTAAAGGTTTGGTGATAGAAATTGACCATAAGCAGAATCCGAGTATTGGGATAGGATGAAAGAGATAATAAAGATAGCGAACACCATTTTCATGCGTCAATTTTATGGATCATCATAGCATGACGACCAAAAAAAAAGTGAACGCCAATTCGTAAAAGAAGAAACTATGAAATAAAAACAGGCGAAGATTCACTGATAGTTTGTGTTAACTTCGTGTATACCAAAAGAAGGCTTTAAGAAGAAAAAAATTGTTTAATTTAGTGTTCTTCTTTATAATATTTCATTCATAATTCATACACACTTTGTTCATAAAATAATTAGTAAAAAAAAAAAAAGAGATCAATGATTTAGAGGAAAATAATGGTTCTCAATAGGGTCATTATTTATGTGCAATGCTTTAAAAGTAAGTGAAAACAGCATTTGTTTACTTATTTCTATTTTGTATTCAGTTTTTAATGGGGATCTTCACATATAACTCCATTTTTCTCACTGTCTCAAAACTATTTAGCTTAATGCCACTCTACCATATCTCATAATATCCAGGAAGTTATTTGTGTGGTACTTACATAATTTAGGTACACATTTCTGTACTCTTATTTGTTTTTACTTTAGTCGTTATTGTTGAAAAAAACAAGTTAGGGAAATATTCGTTGCGAATTCCAGTCTATTTACATGTTCGGTTCTCATTTTTAATATGGAAGGTAACAAATTTTGAAAACAAATGTAGAAAACTATTTCATATTTGTTCAGCTCCATTGTTTAAACGGATACGAAATTATATACATAATTTAGATTATGAACTATTATATGTGGAATAAGGGAGTGACCATTCTCGATACCTACTCAGTTCTCTTGCTTCTCCCGTACTTCAGCACTTTATAGCTAGCTTTAATCCTCAAACAACGGTTTGGAACTGTTTTAGGACACTTTGCTGTTTTAATTTTGCTTTAAACTTTCGCCTTTGTTACTTAAATTGTGCCAAACAGCTGTATCTTGCAACATTTCCTACTTTTTTTTCGTCAGGAAAATTGGCAAATTTGAAATTCACCAAATTTTTTAAAACTAATGTGTAGAATTTGTTGAAATTGCAAGTTAGCTTCATATAGTTGCTATGATCTTCACCACGTACATGCTGTATGGTATCTGTTGCTGAATTATTTATTAATAATTGTTTCTGATTTACTTGTATACATCTTTTGTTCAAATGCTTTGAAGATGGACAAAATACAGAAGTGTCACTTTTAGACATACAATATATTAGTATATGTTAGTATTAGTAGTAGAAACGTGCAGAAGAAATCGTCAATTAATTGCTCGAAGAATATAAAATTTTTTGGTCCATCTTCACTCTTCCTTTATTGTTATTATTATTAGCGAAATTATTCGGGAAAAAGAAACAATAATAACAATGAAAGAAATAGCAGGTTTGTTAGGGTACAAATTGTATAAGTATCGCGATCATTTCATACATTCATTGCCGATTTTTGTCATCATCATTAATGTAACTGTCTTTTCTTCCTTTAATTATTGGTGCTGCTTGAAAATTTCACTAATTTTTTATTTTAAAACACCGCCCATTTTTGTTTTGTCATATTTTAATGCTTGTTTTGTTTTCTCTTTTTGTTTTGCTCGAATGTTGTTCCTTCTTCAGTAATTTTTGCCACTTTTTCTATTCCTGCCATGCTAAAATGAACTCTTACACTTAAGTACTATTTATTACAACCAAAATTGATTTCCCTCAAGTTACACATTTTTGACAAATGTCTTTTATTTGTTATCCCTATTAGCAGCATTTCATGCCACTGTCAATAAAGTGGCATCTTTCCGCTGCAACTTTTATCGAACTAGGTATTGTGCGCTGTTGTGAACCATCATCTGTCCTGTGTTTCGGATAACAACCAATTTGTCATGAAAATCATTTAAGATAGAGAATGATTTCTTTTCTTTTCTATCACGATTTCAAAATGGAATAAGTGCAAAAGTAAGAGCTCATCTGATCAATCTATAAATTAATTACTTTGTCCATAAGAATAAACACTGCCATCTTGGTAACACATTGTCTGTAATACCCATCACAGTACTTCGATCTTTTTGTTTTATTGAGGACACAATTCTTTCCAAACAAATCATCAGCTTTCCTGTTGTTCATCCTGCAAAAACTGCGGAAGAGAAAGCACTTGCAGCCAATCTTTGGGGAAAAAAAGCTTCACGTTTTACAAATGGTGTCAGCACTACAGCCCATTTTATGACTGATTTTGGTCCAAATTATTCATATACACGTTTTTCAATATAAGCTTCGCTTGAAAAATATTGAAATCTGCAGTGGGTCAGTTGTTTGGCAATGGTATAAATAGCATTAGTGTTGCCACAAATTTGAAAAAACTGGTAAGAAATGAATACTACTTTGCAGCACTTTGCAACCACTGAAAGAAGAAATGTTGGAAGAATAACATCAAAAAATGGAAGGTATCAATTTCCGGGAAATTAATGGCTAAAAAGATGAGAATGAAATTTTAAATAACTTAGACAAGTTCGGCAATTATCCAGCATGATTTAGTTTCATAACAATTAAGCTGTCAAATAACATCGGGTTAGAACTTGGAATGAGACGACAAAAACTTATAAATGATGAGATAATAGTACAACCTCATATCCAGTCACTGAACTGACCACGAATGTATTGCGCAATTATACGAAAACATATGTAAACTGAGAACATAATGAATCAATGTAAAAATTCAAAGAGAGAAATTCCATTTCTTCTCTGATATGAACAAACATTAATCTGCATCTGGCCAAACGTTATATAACTTATAGAGGTTTTGTTCTGAACGGTTGCTGTTCCAAATATGTTTTTCATAAGTGTACTGAAATCTAATATGAAGCTTATCTTTCCTTGAACTAAAGACTATTCAATAAATGACGGTCGATACTACCGGCGGAATTTGTTTTTTAAAAAAATGTGCGTTACCACAGCACACACAGACTGCTTGAAAGATTATGGCTCGAAACAAGATGAAACAACTATATATGTGTAGATAACACACAACTATGTGTTACAACTACATTACCATAAAGGTGAACTATTACCCGGATTCGGAAACAACTATTAATAGCAATTAAATACAGAAAAGACACAACCGTAATCATTTTCCGAATAGATTGGAAGACTATAACGTCTCTTTTCATCTCTCAAGAATAATACATATTATACACATTTTGATAAAGGGAATATAAAACAATGGTGCTAAACAGCAGAATGTTTTAATCTACTAAAAATAATTTTGTGCCTTAGCTCATTCTTTGAAATTAATCACGATTGGTTTTTGTTTCAGATCATCGAAACGATCCATCGTCTGTATTGATTGCACCATCAGATAACCGAACAACAGAATGCTTATAAAGACAATAGAAATGATAATACCCATCCAAGTCCCAGCACTAAACGTTCCAATACAATCCGATGTATAGTACCCAAACTTTGTCTCGTCACCTGTAAGTCCCAAAGCTACCTGAAATCAATTCAATTTTATTTGATATATTTCCTGAGTTCTCCACTGTCAGTACTCATCAGGTCCTCAAACTTCAGCCTTTCTCCTTTATTTTTGTTTCCCTTTTTTCATGCGCCCTTACTAAGTTGGTCTAAAAATAACGATAAATCGTGAAAAATGCAGAACATTTTACAGCTATGTACCTCAAAATTCCGTAGCGAAATTCCGACACGTATTGGATTTTTATCACCTGATACGTTGAACATTGCTGCATCTGTCTGATAGCAAGCAAAATTCTGGTTAAATACGGCTCCAACATCTACTCGATTCATGGTAGTATCAGCATTCACAGTTAGGTCTTCCTAAATGAAAATTTATCACGAAACAAATATCGCAAATTAGCAATACAAAGATCATCAACTAGTAAAAATGCCCCATCCATGATTATGGGTATAAAAGAAAAAATCTACCTGTATTTCGGATATTAAACCATAGTGCACCAATATTAATATCTTTTGTGCGTAAAATACATTTTAAGGTATGCGTAAAATATATTTTAAGGTATTTTACACATAAAAGGAAAAAAAAGAACGAACTTTACTACCAATAGCAGTAATTTTGAAATTATTCTTTAATGTCGTACCATTTAAATACCAATAACCATTCTGACTTCGTATGAAATCTAATCTAAAAATATGAATTAAAAGCTTCGAAAATGATATACTAAGTAATAGTACAAGAATATCTTACTGAAATGTTATCGTGGTCCCACTCTTCAAAGAGAATTCTTTTTTGGCGTCTTCTATATTCTCTCCAACTTCGACTTCAATTATGAAACTATAATAAAAATTTACATGAAGAGCAGCATTACCAGTACTACTTTAAAAATTTCTGAAATCTCTGTGTATTCGTGATTTCAACTCCTCATCATTGTAAATATGTTAAAAATGAAAATCCAATAGAGCGCATATTTTATTCCATTTGTTTCTAGCAATTCAATTCGATAGTAAGAGATGTACAGTAAGAAATACAAGGATATAAATAATTTCTCAGAAATATATTTAAAAAAATAAAAACGCAAAGAACAACTGCACTGCTAACCTTGCACCACCTTGACTGTTGCTCACGTTACATTTATAGTGGTCTGGCTCAACTGAATACTTGTTTTTGCCCTCACTATTAACAGTTAAAAAATGAGAGTTCGTAATAATAATGTCGAACGCTTCCATATAAAGTAGACACGCTGTTTTTTGGGACGGAATAGGAGGAGGTAGCACCACAGGCATATCCTAAAAACAAAATTGTGAATATTCTCGAAAAATGATCTCAGGAAATACCGAATAAACTTGCACACAATATTGTGGATGACATACAAAAAGAATCTTCACTATAAAATTAAAACTAAGAAGCAAAAAATCTTTTTAAAGAAAATAAAAAAAAAAGAAAAAAATTGACACAATAGACAAGAGAGTAAAGCGAATGAAAGTAACCAAAGATTCACTATAACAAATCATGCGAGATACAATTTACCATTAATGTAAAATACGCAGAATAATTAATGAACAGCAGTTGCCGTTCTACAATTCAATAAATTGCCGTACAATGAGGCATACTCCATTAAACAGCTCGATGTGGTGATGAATAGAAGAATCCCTATATTCAACGAAAAATTTTCACTTTCATAATGCTTTGAAAGCGTTCAGAAAAATGAAATGTAGACAAACGTTTGAAAGTGATCTGCAATTTTTTTTTCTTTAAATAGTTTTTCTGAACATGATTAAAAACGGTTCAGTAAAAATATTGAAAAAACCAGGCAAATCCGCCACCGTACGACAACTTATTGATGTTTTGCGAAAAGTAACTTACAGTAATCTTTTAAAAAATCAGAAACCTTGTAAACATGCCATTTTAATTTTCGGCGCGCGTATTCACTGTTAAACTTCAAAGAAAAATTTATCACTTTAGTTTACAGTTGTATGTTTTTTGATCTAATGATAAAAATAATAACTTTACATCGATTCACGTCCTAAAAATCGTAAGATATTTTTAAAAAAAAGTATTTTAACAAAGAACAAAAATGCTTGTTCAGATGTTAAGAAAAGTCTATTGTTTTTCCAGCAGACAATATGACTGAAATAATCAAATCATTCCAGTCAGAGAGTCACAGAAGTAGATCCAATACCTGATAAACTTAGAAAATAACATATATAGTCTGACACTACTATCCTTCATCGCGTGATTTCAAATAAAAAATCCTATCTATGGATTCGCCATATGTACCTAAGATATGTTGCTATTATTGACAGATTCTTATGGAAAAAAATGTATTAAGATAAAGAAGAAATTACATGACGATCCGCAGCAGATAACCGCTGTCCACTACCTGCTTGCTTCTGCCTCCTGGTTTCCGAAGCTTTGTCAGATGGCTCCTCATCAAAAATATGATCGGAGAAAACACGCTTGCGACGAATCTGCAAAGGTACCATGATTAAAAATGAGGTGATACAATGACTCTGCCATATACTTTAAAGGCAAAAAAAATAACGAACCAGTTCTTTTTCGAAAGCTTCCCGAGAAGAAATGATAACCATCTCATAGTCTTTAAAATTTTCAGCAGTTGATAGAATATCGCGCAGATCTTCGAAAGTATCAAATGAGATGTAATTCACATCAGTTTTCTTTCTCATCTGTTTTTTATTTTCATCTGTTTTTTGAACTGATCTGTCAGCATTGCTAGAAGCCACCTAAAAAAGTTGCTTTACGCAAATAATGATAGATGGAAAATAGATGAAAATAAATTCAAATGGAAAAAAGATGAAAATAAATTTATCTGTTATATCTGAAAAAATGATTAAGGAAGCGAATGATACTAATTACTTTATCAATAAAGGTACTCTGCCTATACAAATTTTCATCCCGAAAAGAGTTACTTTTTTGCATTACTTTCATTTTACAAAAAAAGCAAAGCTCACTAAGAATGGATTCTCCATTGGAAGTGCTTTCCGATAAGGGAAGATTGGCATTATCGATGCAAAAGGACCATCAGAATTTTCAACATTATAGGCTTGCGCATATACACCAAAATTTGGTAATGAAAAATCTTTGATACCAATAGCTAATACTTTTGAAAATGCTGCTAAATCTTCTACTGCCATTTTTCTGAAATGAAATATGTTATTTTAACATCTCTTATATTGTATGAAAACCATGCCTTATCCCATTATATTATGTGAAAATTACACCTTACCTCTACCACTGAATTCGACTGCAAAATTTCGCTACTCATAATAAGGAGTATGACGACCAGATGATATCAAAGCATCACTGGGAACATGCAAACTTCTCCTTATGCAACATAAATGATCCTCCCTTCTTCTTTTATCCAAAATTGCACGCTCAGATTTCAGAAGTCAAATCAAAATAATACTATCATATGTTCGACTATGAAGACTAAATAATTCAACAACTATTTATAATGTGTGTAATCCTGGGAAGAGGAAATGTAATTTACGCTGTATAGTGAAAAGTGACGATAAGCTATAGAAGATCAAAACTTACTTCAGCTTCAGAGTTGAAAAAATGACAGTATCATATGCGATGCAGTAATCGAACCAGGCCACAAAGACTATCGCACAAAGCTGCCACATCTACAATGCATTTCTTTATTTTTAAATTGAACATATGGTCCTGTGGAATCGGTCAAGAAAAGTCAACGAATGAGTAGCTGCTCATTTAATACACAGATCACTGGTGACATCGTACTCCCAGGGACTCAGAAATTTCATCTTGCAGGAAAACCAAAGACCATTTAAAGACCGTTAAAAATGAACATCTTCACGGGTTGGAAGATGAATAGCCAATTTGTCGCCAAGGAATAAGGTTAAGAAAGGAAGGGGTGGAGGCGTAGATGTTTTGCGACTGCGATCTTTTTTTTCCAAACCCAGAGAGACAAACAACAATATACTAATTTAAATTAACTAGTGAACTTGGTGGATTCAGCTTGTATATATAAATGAAAATATCATTGTTTGTTTGTTCAAAATCTTAAATTTCCGAAAGTTCTTAAACACTCGTCCTTCTATTTATATTAATTCAAAATCTTAGATATCAGATATACGTACCTATTGCTTTGCAACTTTGATGCAACATTGCATTCGAATACGCGCATGTTTTTGTATACAGGCGTTGCTGTAGCTAGTTTGGTTAAATGGAAAAAAAGAAAAGAGAAAGCGCATGTTTCTAGTGTTGGAGAAAAAAATTGGTGGTTTGTAAGTTGATTAGTAGTTTGGTTAGATTGAAGACTGATTCTTGCCTGACTGATTTCAAAAGTGATTAGGCTACTCAGCAATAAGTGTGAAAAGGTTTTTTGTGTCTTGTGTGACAGAAATGAATCCTGTTGGGAAAGGTTTTATTGATCGATGAAGAGTGATTCTTCGTAATAAACACTTATCAAAGAATATCCAAGCAAACTGATCACTGGATTATTCTCTCTTTGTCACTGATAGAAATGAATACTGGAATTATGGAATTATCAGATCGTTGAATTTATATTGATCATCTTGCAACGGAATTAGGGAGCCGGTTTTACGATAAATTTGTCCTTTCAACTTTAAAAGTTGGCATGAATTACGTTTTACGATTTCTGCCTCAAACATCATTTGGAAGCAGGAGTTCAAGCGTTGTATTGCCTATGACAGGTAGGAAATACTTTGATTTAGGTTTATATCCGGCAAGCAGAGTTTTTAACGGCTCTGACAGTTCTTCAAGTTGAAGGAATTTAATTTTTTCCGCAGCGCAACATATCCCTTTCGTTTTTCCATCAGTTTCACAGCCTTGCAATAAGGAACACGTTTCAGTCATAGTGCCGATGAAAACATGCAGGCTCAAACTAAAATCATCAGCTGGATAGTACCGGAATGCAATGCGATTGTTATCGTATGATTGTTGAATATGAAGTTTGACGCTCATCTTCTGTTTCTCGTTGACGTCTTTCAGCCACTCTCAGCCTGTCGTGTTGATTTTGTTCATAACAAAGCAGATCTCAAGCTGCAGAACACGATCGACGTACTTGCAACCGAGCATTTTCAAGTCTGGCTGCATGTCGGTCTGCTCGTATTTGAGCCATTTTTTGTCTTGTTATGCTCATTCGCTGATGCCCGTTCTTTCTCGGTTTGATTTGCAATGAATTATCCCGATACTGCGTGAATATGACGACCTAAGTTAATCTTCTGCGAGGCATTATTTGTATGAACTAAAGCATATCGATTGTACAATATTTGAGATTATCCAAGTAAATTAATTACTGGATTATTCTTTTCTTTGTTATTTGTAGAGAATATAATTCAATATAATTTACTGTCGATTTGGTGTTATTGCTGCGTCGATTTGTGTCATTGTAAAATAGTTGTTGCATCAGTGTGGAAACTCCCGACTGACCTGTTTGTTGAACCCGAATTGTTGTCGAACTTGAGTTTCTAATGTTGGGGAAAATTAATTTCATAAGGCTTGTGCTTTGTGGTTTCGTTGTCTGTGTAGATACAGATACTTTCCGGTTCGCCGATTCTAGAACACGCAACATATATCCATGTAAGAAGCAATCCGTTTCTAGATCGAAACCATACAATATCTAAAGATTAGCTCTAAGTTTTTTTGATGATTACAAATGCCAATCGAATTGGGAATGATAATCTCTTAAACTGAAATGGCAAATCCGTTGAAATCATAGGAATGCCAAGAATAGAAACTCTTCTCTTTGAAAAGTCCTCTCAAGATATTTTTTTACTGCAAGCAGCGTGCCGTTGCAAAGTTTTGGCTGGTTGACATTTCGCAGCATGATAATTGGCACGTTGATAATTGGCATGTGATTTTCATTTGCAGCGCGTGCGTTAGCATCCCTAATCAAGTGAAATCAAAAATTGGCATATCAAGTGAAATCAATAATTCTGTTGGATAATTAACCGCTTTATCTGCTTTCACAACAGTGTCGACGGACTTGTGTATGACTGCCTGTATGCAAAGTCCACGTATCATAGTTTCATTGCAACTTCGTGCAAATTCTTATCGACGTTGGCATCGAGTATTTCAACGGATTATCGATTTTGTTTAAAGCGATTTTTTCATAAAGCCAGATTAGAAACGCTGTGTCAAAATGAACAACATTTACGTTAAAAGAGGCAGTCCAAGACATGACCTAATATTGGAGGTCAGGAAGATAATCCATAAATTGCCTGAACGAAACACTTCATTATACACTGTCATGACTTCAACAAATCTGCGACGCAACTACATTCCTCAAAATCAAAAAATAAACGAATTACAATCCTCACAAAGTAAACGACAAACGAAAAGCTCAAATTAAACGCCTTATTATTTAAAAATACGCGCCTTTTCGAATAAAACGTTGTATGAAAATTTCAATTCAATCGGTGAAAAACTTGAAATGTTGCAGGAAGTAGCCGCTGTCAATGCGGAAAGTAGGCATGGTGAATAAATACTGTCCGCTGATGAAGGCGTGATTAATAACTTCTGTCCACTCATGAAGACGTGCTGCAGGACGGGATCAAAAAAATTCAGTCCGCTCAATTATTTTTAATTGTCACGGGCGTAAAACGTTAAAAAAAAAAGTAAGTATGTCTAAATAAAAAAGAAAGTCTATTCGAATGCAAGGCTGTGTCAAAATTTGAAAGCAAACGGTGGAGAACTTTCGAAGATTTGTTATTTGTTACAGTGAACATTTACATTTTTATTTTTGTAGATTAATGTTATTAACTCACCAACTTTTCAAATTAGTAAGCTGTTATTGTTTCTGTTTTAGAGCAATAAGTTGCTGTTGAAAGACAGCACCGATCGGACAAGAATGCCCTATGAAGATATTTCGAGATGACAATACCCTTTGAGGATTCATAAGTAATGATGTAGTCATGAATTGTGTGCACGCTAATCATTCTGCAGAAGTCACAGTATTGTAATCAGTAAGAACTAAGTAGAGAAATAAGAATTTATTTCATTTAAACTCACAGTAATATGCTTGAAATAAAAAGACACTCATTCATTCTATTCTTTCCAATCATTCATTGGTTTCCATATCATTTATTTTACCGTGAAATCTGTTCTTTTTTTGTGGGGAAAATATGTGGGTTAAAGCCGTAGTTTTTGAATTTTTCAAAATTAAATTTGAAAATATTGGAAGACGAGAAAGACAAACAAATAAATATTTAACGACAGAGAATAAAATATAAATCCAAAACTTATCAAAAGATTTTTCTTACAATGAGTGATACAGAATTGACTAAATCCCATAGGCCGAAAACAATGTCACGTCTATTCTGCTATTCAATTTTTATCTATATTGAATTTTTACCAATTTTTTTGTGGTCATTATTGTCCTAAGAATCAGAAGAAAGTTGATGCCTCAAAATCCAAACTCAAAATATCACAACAAAAACTTCTATGAAGGCTACTCGACAATTTTTTTGCTTGGTGACAAATTATTTCTGATTATTATAACTGTCACTTATGTCTCCCGAAAAATGACAATAAAATTAAGCTTCTTAGGGGAGTGTTCTAACATAAACCGTAACAATGTTTTTTTACACAGAATATACGCAGAATGTTTTTTACAGAATACACGTTGAATACATTTTTTTATGCAGAATACATTTATTCAAATACTCAAATGCAGTATTCTATCCTCGAAATAAAAAGGATATTCAATGCTCATTGTCAAAAACTCAGTTAATATGACTAATTTCGTTATAGAAAATAGGATGGTCATGAATCGCGTCTGGAATGGACAGCGGTGGGTAAAATGGGTAACGGAGGGTAACTAATGGTAGGTTGCTTAACTGGCGGATAAACTGAACAGGATAATGCGTCCGGCAAGAGAGTTGAATAGTTTTAATGACAGAAAAGGATCCCTTTGCAGTTGTCAGTTAAGACTAATGGTGGTGGCCTCAAAAATGTAAGAGAACTACTTTGAGACGGAGAGATTGCATTGTAAGCTATTTCTATTCATGCTCCACGAATCCAAGTATGATTTGAGGTGTAATGATATGCTTATGTGTTGGGATCCTTACAATTCCAGTTAAGTCAGGCAAATGGGTTTTCGGAATTGACAGAGTAGATTTCTGAAAGTTTTATCATTTCTTTAAATTGAAAGTGTCGTAACGAGAGAATATCCAAATTATTTTCATAGTTTACTCAGAGTGACAGATACTACAAATATTTTGAATAGTTATTGCTCACCTAATGTGAAGCTTCTTTGAAGTATTCAGTTTTTCTATGATGTGATGCATTCGAGCTGATACCACCAAATAGAATCACTAACAAAAATCAAACTGATGATTCTTTCATGTTGTATGTGAAATATGTGATGTCATTTTCAGACGTTATGCGTGAAATTTGGACTAAATATGAAGTCTTTTTTTCTTTTTAGATTCTGAAATATATCCTTGGATGATATTCGTTACTTTCAACCAATCTGAGCTAGATGTGACGAAAACAATGGGTATTAGCTGAATATTGGAGAAGAAAGATTCAAATATTTATAGCTGCATCTGCATTTCTTAGTTAGTTTATAATAAAATTGTGAGGATCAGTTTACCAACAATCCAGAAAAGATGAGTCTAAATAACTGTACTTAGTATACAGTCACATTTCAACACGATCGAGAGAAGAGATAATGAGGGTGATTTTAGTGATTGCACATACTGTAAACCTCTTCATATAAGAGTTCTAAATATGAGTGAAATTGAAATCTTTTCAAAGATACTGATTCAGAGAGTTTGCCTTTGCAAAAAAATGTGTATTTCCTTCCAACTATATAATTTTCAGGAAATATGTTGCCGGCTTTGTTACGAATATCATCGTTAACGAGAATGGTGCAAGTACCTTTCCATATGGGCGCATTTCTTAAAGCAGGAGAATATGAATATCAAGATCCATCATCGGAAAGCGATATTGTTTATGTCAATTTTATTTTACACGATGGAACGGTAAAGAAAGTTAAAGGCAAAGTTGGTGATAATGTTATGTATCTAGCACACAGGTATCTACTTGAAGATGTCAATTCTGGCCTTTTTTCTTAGAGACTAGTGAAGTATGCTTTATATAGTATGTTTTGTTAGTTTTATTAACCAACTAGTAAAGTATGCGTTTCTCTTCTTTTTTTTCTCCATCAGTTATGGAAGAGAGGTCGTTTTGAATTGTTCAACGACCGGAAATAAAGCATTTTAGGGAGTTCGGAAATTCTGTTTATGTGAATTCTGTTTATTCATTAGCTTCAACATCCTGCCGCTGTTTTAGATGAAAAAAGGCAAGAAATTCTCAACATATTAGAGCGTGATGAAATGTACATTAACATAGTTTAAAAATATTATTCCTCTTTGAGGAAAAGTGTAAAACCAACTTTAAGGGAAGATTTTTTTTATTTAAAAAAAAAAGCTTTCTATTGAAAAAAAAAGTTTATGACTAAATTTTAAGGTATAAAATCGAAATTGAAGGAGCATGTGAGGCTTCGTGTGCTTGTTCTACTTGTCATGTATACGTTGATGAAAAGTTTTATCACAAATTACCTGAAGCAAAGGAAGCTGAGGATGACATGCTGGATATGGCCCCGGCACTGAAGCCTAATTCTCGACTTTCATGCCAAATCATTTTGACCAAGGAATTAGACAATATTGTATTAACTTTGCCGCCAATAACTAGGAATTTTTATGTTGATGGTCATGTACCGGCGTCACATTGATTCATTAATGTCACTTGTAGTTCTGAATTTCTAAAATACATTGACTTCTGTTTCTAAATTATGAAATAATTAAATCATCGTCAAAGGAAATGCTGAACCGAATGATCATTATCTCCGGAAATCATTTTGATTTGAAGATATTTGCCCTTTAAAGATCTCGTATCTTACAGATGTGACCTTTTCAAAATAATATTGCTCAGTTTTGCTTTTCTTTTTGGAAATCTTAGAGCATGTTTTTATTCTTCTTTTTTATATTTTCCTTCAGGTTTATTAGGTATGCATGGTAGTTTGGAAGAATGTAGCTCTATGCAATTGTACGGATGTACGGGTACCAATTTTTACCTTTACTTTTGTCTTGTATTGCTAATTTTTATCATTTTTGCTACTAACTATAATGTATTGCGCAGAATCAAACCGATTAAAAAATAAAAAATAAAATTTTTGCCTTATATATTTGATTTTTGTGATGTTTTAGGAAATAATTCACATTAATTGTCATCGTCCATTTCATGTAACAATGATTACAATTTCAATTGCGTAAAACTTGATTTACGTATTTCTTTGAAAATCAGAGAGTAAGGGTTGCGGTTGACGGTGAAAACGGTTATGTTTAGAGTCTTGGATTCAAGGTTTCATTTCTTTCGAGGTTAACAGAATTCAGTAGGAAGAAGCTGGCTTTGTATTTTGAATTTTGAAATGTTTGTATGTGTGCTTGTGTAGACATATTTGAATATCTTGAGCTAGTTATTCAAGTTTTACTCTACGATTTCTTTTGTGACAATAGAAATTATATGCAGGATAACTCAAGCGCATTTACATCAGTAAAAACAGTATCAGAGAAAATGATCAATCTTAGATCTCGATTTTCATACAAAAATGTCCATGTTAAAAAGCTTTCGTATGATCTTTTATTCGTGTACATCCATCAGTGATTTCGCATATCGTTTGATAAAACAAGACAGTTTAAAAGCCTTATCTTTAGTTTCAATTTACTATCCTTTGTTAATGTTGAGTAGGATACATGACGGTAAAGTTATATGAAGGCAATAGAATTTGCATAATTCAAATCGCTGCTCGTTTTGAGTTAACTTTATAGTTTTCCAGATAAATCTATAGTTAAATAATGACAATGTCATCCCTCTTATAAATATTTTTACTAGTATTCGATTTTATGTAAATGCATATTATTAGATTATGGAAGTGGTCATTGTCATCACCTAACCAACGCAAAAAATGAGTACGCAGGAATTTGGTTGTAGATTAGTTAGAAATGTACCACAATTTGAACGATCTATGGACACAATAAATGTATGACGAGGACATTTCGGCGTGGTATTGTCCGAGGAACAAGTGAGAGAATGGTAAAGAGCTTGAGTTTTATACCGTAAAGCCATTCGTTCAGTCAGATCGATTAATAACTTCTTCTGTTGTGCTGTTCTTGTTTCGAATATAGCCGCTATTGCTAGTGCCGAGCATTCTTCCTCAGTAACTAAGTTCTTATCGATCTCCGAGTAGTCGAAGTCATCGTTAATAGGTATGGTTATATCCAACGGAAGACGATCATCTACTCTCTCTGCGGGTAGCTGCAAATCACGGTTACGAAAAGAAAAGATCACTATAACTTTCATTGACATTGATAATAAATGACAAGCAATTTACAAGATCGTTCCTTATGTTCTTAGCACCGTTTTGTGGTCTTGATAAAAGTGCAAAATGTCTACATTGTGATAATCGCCACAGATTGCAAACATAAATTATCCATACCTCATTGTTTTCAAACTTGAAACGTTCATCGACGAACTCCAGGAATAGTCTTTCGATTGCATACCGTTTATGGAATTCGATAATTTCCTGGAATCATAGCTGACCATAAGAAATTTATGTATATGTGAAAGAATTGTAACTTCGATGCTCTTCACATGTGTCTATGTGTATGTGATAATTTCAGTGAACTTTTTAACCAAATATATCCTATCACCAATAGAAGATGTGATCAATTGGAAACTTACATCAGAAGGTTTGAAAAGATCATCATTCTTGTAAATTTTTGAATAGAAAAGCCTATTGCGGCGCATGACGGGGTTCCTTGGATTCAGCAGAATGCTATTTGCTACAGATTCGCATACATCTCTTCCACGATTCACTGGAAATTTTCAGAAATTGTTGAATGTTCGCATCTTTTGTTCTAAAAAATATTAGAGTAAAGTGATTCGTAATTTCCCTTTAGGTCTGAAAAATATTGGCATTACAAATGAATCTTTTTTGGTTCGTTGTTTTATTTGAAAAAAATTTGCATTGTTGTTTCTTTATTACGTAAGTTTGTTCTATTAAATCATTGCCGTTATCGGCTTTGCTGCTACTTGAACATTATCCCGTAGATTCCAAGCAAATCGAGAGGATATTTGTCCTACTGGTTTCTCATGATTCACGAAATAGATAGTCCAATTGATAGATTGAGCGAAAAAGTATAACGATTGGTAAGCCTTTTTTAGGTGATTCATGAGCCATAGTATTGGATGCACGGTCATGAAAAACTTCGTTCTTCGTTATTTTATAAGTAAACTAACACTTGTAATAGCAAACATGAAGATATTCGAAATATGTTGGAAGAATGAATCCGATGTCGTGACCATTTACCCGTGATAGCTGCTTAACACAGTCATGTTTACATCGCAACACTGATAAATATATGCCTAAAATAAATGTTTGGCATAAATATATGGAATTTTGTGTAAGATATTCGAAAATTTTTTTACACGTGCAACTAAGCAACTAATACAGACTTGTGACAATAATAGTGATTTCTGGATTGATGTTATCAAATGCTTCCCAGTTTAATTTATCTGCACAAACAAGCCGACACTTCTGCTCTTCGTCAAAAAATTGTTTCATTGAAGTTTCGAATTCATTAACACACAATTGCCATTCTTCATCGTTGTATGCTTTGACACCTCGCATATAGCTTGCCTGAATGTAAAAACAATTCAATTTTATTAAATTGTAGATAATAAATCTAAAGTCCGCTTGGTAAACATCTTTTTGATCGTTTCATACTTCACATACTGGACAACTTCAAGAATAAATGATGTGCATATATTCATATAAAAGCATGAGATTACAAATATTCGCATAGTATCATCAATGGTACCCATTGCAATTTGTAATTAATAATACATTTGAAGAAGTAAGCATCATTTCATATTATATTATACTGTCAGCAGCGAAGCCTCATCTTAAATAAATTCGTAGGTTTGGAATTTTTTCAAACTTTACAACCAATCATCTCAATTCTTAATTTTTCAAGAATATGATTGCGAAATCTCATTTAATTTACCTCGTATTTCATTTGTCGAGCATCGATAAGCATATTTTCATTATACATATCTTGTTCCATGTAAAATGCTAAATTATCCAATGTTTCTTGATCTTTCGGATTTGCTACCAAATATGTATAGGCGCTTCTTACAGCTGATGCTAAATCTTTTTGCTGAAAAAGAATGGGTTGCTTTTGAATCAAAATTACTCAGTTATATATATATATATATATATATATGTCGATTCGGAAATTTACAAAAAAAAAAAACTTTGAGAAATTTATTCTAAAAATCATTTCTCAGACAGATGTTAAATGGAACCTTCCAGTAGCAGATCTGTAAATACTGATATGGCTTCCTGGCCTGGAATTCTTCGAAAATACTAGGATCTTTTATTGGAGGTCTCATCGATGTTAACCGGTCATTTTTACACCGAAATAAGCACAATGCATGTTGCGCATTTGTATACATCATTGCTATCTCCGCAATATCTTCTCTGGCATCATTCAATTCTACAAATTTTTAAGATAAACAGAATTCATGCGTATTAGAGAAGTAAATGGGGATAACTTGTATAAAACAAAACGATGAGAAAATCCGAAATCTATCAGGATCGAATCAATCGATCAGCTTTATCATTTATAGAAGTAAATTAGCATCCTTGACCTGCAATGGTTTTGATGTAAACGAACTCCTACTAAAATTATTTGATTATTCAGTTCAATGGGAATGTAATCAGTTTTTTGAATGATCATTCATACTATCAATAAAAATATTAAATAAAATAAACGGACCTGTCTGCCTGTTTATTTTATGCTCTCGTGCGCACTTCTCACGACACCACACATTTTCGTCAACAAAATAATCGAAATCCTCGATTGATCGAAGAAAAAATGCAATGCAATCATTCCAGTTACCCTTCGTATACTCAGTTTTGCCATATTTATACAACTGTTCAAAGGTTACCTAAAAAAATCAAATTTTATCATATTAATTTTCTTAAAGAAAAGATTTCCAAAATCGTCAAGTTTTTGAAATTGTAGAAGTCCGTTTAAATTTAATTTGAAGAAAATTTTTATTGGAAATTCAAGAAAAATTTGAAAAGTTTGTTCGAGAAATTTGAGGAAACAAAAGCTGTGGAACGTTTTGAGTGAGGAAGAGTGAATGTGCATTTTCTTGAAAGAGAAATACCTCAGGTTCTTCGGAAGTACATATGACGCCATCTAGACGAAACAGTAAAAGTATGAATAAATATCTAGTGTGATACATTATTTGCTGGCAAGGCAAGGAGGGTGCAGAGTGGAATAGCTGTGCTAGTGGTTGTGGCGTCGAAGTTTGATGAGCTCCTCAGGTTACACTCCATCTCCCACCTCTTCAGGCAGTGCCACCTCACAACTTTTCTTGTATACACAACTTGCATGGCAAGCAGCTGGTTGTGATATATTAGGAATCTCATAATACTCTCTCATAAGCGAGCTTTCTCTCTGATAAGAAATTCAAATGACAGGTTGCTGACACGGAAAACGAAAGGTTTGATCTGTAAGTTTTGAACTTGGTAAAATCTTATCGCGTTGTAAGTAGTAAGAGGCAGAGGAAATTTAATGAAAGCCTTACAGTTATGCACTGATAATATAAAAAATAGCCAGCTTATCCATTATTAAACTTAGCTAGAACTAATTGGCTTTATATTCCCTTGCAACAAAGTTTCTAACGTGAAACTTGCCCAATAAGCTCATTAATCCCAATAATCCGGATAAGTTTTTATAATTTCATAATCGAAATCTCAAGCATTTTCACGTAACGCTTATACAGAGGTTTTCATAAATCTCAGTAGTCTTATTCCGGACAAGTTTTTTTCTTGCAATTTCGCAATCCAACAATTGGCATATTGATCAGGCAACGGTCAATTATGCCCATTGTCAGTTTATTCGTTTTTTGATAACTTAATTAAAGATGTTGATGGGGTGACATTAAGTCAAATGATGGGACAAAGTAAGAAGTAATTGGATCTTCGTGTATATGTCAAAAAACCCTTAAACTTGACAACTTTATGTCACATATCACAAATCAGAACGAATGGACCATTAGTTATCAATGAGCATAGTATTATGTACAATATTTGTGCAATATAATCGTAAAAATAACTATTTTATGTTTGAATAAGAATTTTTTTTTCAAATCGAGGTGAAAAAGATAAATTTTTTAAAAACATTTTCATTACTCGAATTTCTTATCGTGTTAATAAGTTAAGAGAAACAATAAAAAATGACTCCCTTCCTATGCAAGCAAATGAAATGGTTATTTGCATACTATTTAAAAAACAAAATATTACTTTATTCGTGTTAATACCGTTTTATATGGTCTGGAAATATTATTCTATTAGGGGAGAAATAATACATAAATCTAAAACTGAGTAAATTCTACAAAAAATAAATGAAATCGAAGACTTGTTTTGTTAATGATGAACGACATACTACTATCACAAGAGATTTGCTGATGCATTGAATAGCTAAACAGTTTTGATAATCCCGGTCACTGTTTCCAACTTTGGTACCTTCCTGTTGCAAAATCTGGCATACAGAATAAAATTATTTTAAATTAACATGGATGAATAAAATAAACTCACAAAATCGAAGAAAAATTCTATTTATGTTAGTTAGTAGTATCAAGAAGCGAAAAGAGAAGACGAAAGTGTAACCAGCATCTGAGTGAAAAAAAGAAAAACCAAATTTTATTGGTGAACGATGATGGACAATGAATATTAATTTATCAGTTAAAGAAAAACTTGGGACATGAAAGCAATACATTTCCAGAATCAGTAGCTTCAAGCACGCGTTATTATAGATCAATATTGAGAAAATCATCAGAACACAATTTTGCTCAACTTTTTTGGGAAGCATGAAATGCGTATGTGAGGCAACAATCTGGAAAGAAATTCTGGAAAGAAATTAAATGAGCAAGGGCACTTGTACACATTTTTAAGGAAACTGTGCATTTGAAGTGCCATGAAAATTTTATCCGTTCTGCTAACAAATTCACTACATACATATCGCAGAGTCAGTTTAAAACCATCACAGCAAAGAAAAGTTTTTAGTTTAAGATGTCGAATACCGTACAAATGTTGATCCAGAATGTATCATGGACGAAACAGATGCCCATTTTGCTGTCTGCAAGTTTAATTCTTATCAGTTAGTGCGTATGTGAATAAATTTAATTAGTATAAAGATTAAACAGATAAATTCTTCTCTCTTGTACTTTCATCTCTTATTTTCTTCCTCCATCCTGCTTTGACCTCTACTTTCATGTTACCTTTGGTGGATTTTAAACAACAGGTTTAAAATTTTTTGTAAATTCTAATATAATTTTTTCCTGCTATAAACAAAAGTAATCGTTATTGTTTACTAATAAACTTATGGTAATAAAACCTACTTCCAAAATTGTTGCCTTTAACTATACGTTGCGCAAAACCGTTTTTATCTCTCCCTTGCGTTACCGCAAAACCGTTTTTACCTCTCCTTTCCCGTTCATATGAGTCTAATAGAAAAACAGATACTAACTTCATCTAAGAACTTGAAACCCGGAATCCGGGACTGCAACCGATTGCTTATCAGATTATTTGCCATGGAATTTCGATTTCTCAATAAATTGTCCAAGAATTATATCAATGAAAATATGTATTCTTTAATGAAACAAAAATTTTTTGTAATCAAAAAAGTGTTTTTGAGTTAAATGTGTATTTGATTTTTGTCAAAAAATTAAATTTAGTTTTTCAACTCAACTTTTGCGTGACAGAAATAACTTTGAATAAAATATGCAGCCAAATTTCCCGGAAACGATTACGCGAATGATGAACAACCAAATGTTTAGATTTATTTAAAAATCATTTAGAGTAATTATGCTCAATTTGTCACCATAATTGCAGGCTATGAGATATATTTGATAACGTACGAAAGAAGATATCACTATTCACAAGCGCTTCTTCACTTCCTTCCCACATGTAAACGCCTATTTTTCGTTTTAAATCTACTGAATGAGCTTCAGCTTTTTTGACCAAGATTCCAGTTATGAAGTAATCATCGATCTACAACTAAATTTTCATTTCTGTATATCTTTACCTGATCATGTAATTTCTCACAAAATAAGCTTTCAGTTGGGCTTTCATAAAGCTTATCAATCTCTTTCTATTTATCATTGATGATAAATTGGCAAAACTCTTTAATTTTTCTCGTTTATTTGATTCACTCTCGTTGTCATTTGAGGACAAGTAACAGTACTTTCAGCTTTTTATAGAAATTTTATTATGGCACAAAAATTTAAATTGTCTCTTCTAACCTTTGAGTTTACCATCCCATTAATCATATTACACTTGATTGGAAGAAATGTATTTGTATATAACACCAAACCCAGTAATATCTTTCTTTTGTGGCCTTCGTAACAATACGCCCGGTAAATCACCTGTAAATATGATTGTCATACCCACACAATGGTCCGAATAATACTCCGAAGATAATTCATCCTTTGTTACATACCTTCAACAAAATATTAGCCAATTTTACCGGATTTCCGGAAATATCCATAGAATGTTTACACCGAAACTTACATAAACGAGTCATATGCGAAAATAATACGGAAGGAGGAAATGATAAAATTAATTAAACACTGATGTAGCACTTATTCGTCTTTTCTCGTGACACTCGTCGGTGGTGAATCACTCGGCATTGTTTTTGTGATTCCAACAAGCTTACTGTTTTAACACGTTCATTCATAAAATGAAGCATTTGCGATATATTGCCTACGACATCATCATCAAGCTTCATTATGTAATATACTTTCGGACAATATTTATCTATGAAACGAAGCCACATCAATGCCTAAAGATGTTTCTCAAGATAAACTTGTCTATGCTTAGCAGATTTCGCCTGACCAATCTATCAATGGCTAAAAATTCCAAAAAACAGCAATGATTAAAAAAGAAATATGAAATGGATATTACATGGAAGCATGGAATTTTTTTTTTTTTAGCACGCAAAAAAAAAGTAAAATCAGATGTACTGCCAAAAAAAAAAAAAAAAAAAAAAAAATTGATGTATTGATGCCTTTTTTTTTTAAATACTTTTGATTTCATCTTTTTTTTTTCTTTTTTTTTTAATTTGCATTATATTTAATGTATCGTCAACGAGACTTGATTTTATCGATCATTATAAAAATTGAAATATGTTTAAATTCAACCTTCCATGTTAAATTTCTACAACTGTCACGAAAGTTTTGTTGTATAAGATCGTGCTCTCTCCCTGGTTCTTCAAGTAACTGCTTTTGCATTTGATTATTTTCTGGCATACCCCTGCAAATAGTGTCGTAATGCCATACCGCAAATAATCTACTTTTTTTCCACATTATAACAATTTCACAAACGTCTGAAATCGCTTGTATCTAATCACTTTCTACTACAGTAAATAAAATTTATAGAAACTTGTTCAATTTCTCCAAATTATAAGATGTCAAAATGTAGACATTATGGATTAGAAGAATTCTGTTATTGCACGCTTTTTGTTGAAAAAAAGTATGTTTTTTATTATAACTCAAGTACTGCCAATGTCAATTAAAGATTCATAAATGTAAGGAAAAACATGATTAGAGTCATGGTCGGTGGCGGAATGAATAATGATTATAGTTGTTAAATTTGGAAACAGCACGGTACAAAACTTTTTCTGCAAAATCGTCCAGCTATATTGATATGGATTAACAAGACATCGCTTTCATTATTATTACCATTTCTATATATCTACAAAAAAATCCTGCACCGTTTAATAATATAAATCAAATGCATTTAATGAATGTTTGCTGACCAAAAAAAAAGCCATTTACTTTATAAGACAGTTAAAAAAAAAAAAAAAAAAAAAAAAAAAAAAAAAAAAAAAAAAAAAAAAAAAATGCAAATCCAATTTCAAAAAGTTAACAGAAAAGAATAAACTGCTGCTTAACTGATATCTTTTTGATTTTTAATGAGCACCTTTTTTGAATTAATTCGACGAGACTAACTGATACCTTCTTGTTTATAGAAGGGAGATTTATCAAACTTTTAGTGAATGAATTACCCTTCACCATTATTAATGAGATTAATGGTAGCATAAAATAAATACAACAAAATAATAGACACCAATATAAGGTCAATGTGAAACATATCTTCAAACGGATCGATATTATGTGCCAGTGCCATTTCATCTTCGAGTTTTTCGGAATTCCAAAATAACTAATAAATTGTGGCGATAATTTATTTCTGGAAATTATAACGGTGTAATAGAATGATGAAGTACAGTTAAATATATTGTTTTAGAAATTGGGTAATGGGTAATGAAGGTAACAAGCGGAGATTAATGCTACTACAATAATGAGGTTTTATTTTCAATTAGTTAGTCAAGTTTTAAATCTGCATAAATAAAAATGCAAATATTCGTTCTTACTTGCCACACAACATTTCAATTTCTTCAGCGATTGTTTAGAAATTTTGACATAATTTGCATTCAAATAGGCACGTGTTCATGAACTTTAGGATTAAAGCCGGCCACGCTTCGCTTTACCGGTCCATCTAGTTTTAAATGTTTCTTAGATTACTTTCACACCCTAATGTCCTTGCTTTGCCTATGATAAATGAAAGCAGACAATCTTTTAATAAGAATAAGTGAATCTTTTCGTAAGGTTGCGCGGACGAATGATACAAAATATTATATTCAATTCTTAATTTGAACCATTTAATCATTTATTAAATAATTCGAGGATATGTCAAAAGGGATAAGGCAGAAGCATTTTGTTGATTCTTTGGGATTTAATTAAATGAACTATTATAAAAATGGAAGTGATTGTTCTCTGTAACTGCACCTGTATTCAAGGATAAAATTATACGAATGAACGGATTTATTTAGCACGAAGTGTAACAGTCTTCTGAATTTGCGACCCAATCAAATGAGACAATATTTTATTTAAAAAAAAATACATTCAATTATTCTTTAACCTTTTTGTGCAGCTTTGAAATATTCAGTATTAAAGAAAGATAACAAAAAGAAAGTATTAGTGAACACAAAAGTGACTTTTATATAAAATAAACGATCAAAGGGAGGAAGAACTCAAGCCGTTTAATTTTAGCATGTTAAATTAGCTACTTGAAGTATCATCAGAGTGTTCCTTTCAAATGGCATTTGGAACAATTAGTTTGCATTTGGTTTGATTTGTTCCTCTAAAATGGTACATAAGGTATTGGAGAAAAATTAGCAGAAAAAAGAATATATTTAAGGATAAATCGTTTTTTACTGCAAAATGATTTTTCTTAAAAATGTCTTTTTTCATTTAATGAATCCACACCAGAATTACATGTCCTGCTGCAAAAACTGCGAGACAAAATCTTTGTGAGTTAATTCTTCTATTCATTTTAAATCTAAAATTGAATTAAAATGGTTGTGCTTTACCAACTGTTTAGAAGTTAATCATTCTTGAAAAGTCGTTTTGCTTAAGATAATATATTTACAGCTAAGGAATTTGCAGCAAAGTATATTACATTATCCATAAAAAAATGTTATACTAAATTGTTTAGTGAAAATAAAATTCATTTATACAACAGAATCAACTGGAATTTGTAAAATGTGAATTAAATCATAGTATGCCTGTGGACATATTTACAAAAAGCATCGAAGCGTCAGAAACGATAGCTAGTATTATTTGGAACTGATTCCGGAGTATCCATATTCCAAGATATGTTTCCCATTGTTGTTACCAATGAAATTTGTTGAACTTCCTGGTTGAAAGTTTGAATATTTTCTAAATTCAAAATTTGCTTCGAAAAAAGAGACTAAAGCAGATCAAAATAACTTACACAAACATAAGGAATCGTTGTAAGACTGTGACGATTTTTTCCAGAAAACATTGTGTTAAAAATTACATGACATTTTTCTTTTCTTCACAGAATCCTGAACATCCGTATCTCATTTCAGCTCTCTCTTTTTAATGATCGTTTTTTCATGTTATCACTGTTTCATACATTTATCTAATGTATGATTTCTTTTTTTATATATGATATTTTCATTTTCCCTAATTAATATGTGACAGCAACTGAAGTTGAAGCTGGTGACTAAAGCTTAAGGTTTTGGATATACAAAAAGAATTCTGTAGGTAACATATAATTCACCTCATTCAATTCGAATTCAAAACATATTTAAAAAATTACTCTTTTTTTTTTCTTTTTCATTTTTTAAGCTTCGACAGAGTGGAAAATTCTTCAGCTTATCTCTTATCGAAGGGATTTTCGCTCCGTTTTTGAAGAGCTGAGTGATTGAAATGCTATTTCTCTTTTTAAATATAAGTTTTCATGTATCTTTCGGTATTGCGATCATTACGATTATATGTCTAATGATGATCGCATTTTTGTCTTCATATTCAGTCTCACTTTGAAGCTGAGATAAGCCATATTTCAACTTTTTTGAAACTTTATTTGATATTTTAATGCAGTGATACCTTCCTTGCTGGGCTGTGTCATGTGGATGGAAATATCAGGTATAAGTCTAATTTGGTAGGTTTCAACTCATTGTCAATTTTAAAGGTTGCAAGGGCGCCAAGTTTGAAAAAAAATTCAAATCCTGAGAAATGACGTCATTACGGCGTTCAGTATTGAATAAAGAGTGCAATAGAACGATGTGATGACCTCACTAATTTGTCCAAATCATCGTGTGTGGTCTGTGTGGCAACAATCTACAGCGCTCTCGGGAAGACTGTTGGAAAAACAGTTGGATGAAATGTCGATTTCGTTGATAGTTCGACATAGCCCGGTCAATGTCTGTTTCAGGATTTTCCGTATCCGTAATGTCTCACATTTACGGATTATTAAAATTTCGATAGCATAGATGAAAACAGATGTGTGTGAACTACAAAATTTATTTAGCTGTTTTATTCAAGCACAAGCTCAACCATCAGTAGGACTTATTTTAGCAATGCCAAGCTCTTATTATTTTTTACTTTTGCACGATCTGAGTGCTTTGTATGTGAAAGATTTCTAGAAACACCCTTTATAAATCAAATATTTCATCACTTCTATCTCAAATTAATAATAAACTGAACAGTTCTGAACCTTTTTTAAAATCGACAAATAATGCTATATTATAGACAAGACCGTTGAAATAACTTTATGTGGAGAATTGATAACACAAACAATCAAAAACAGAATAACTTTGTGAGGAGGATTATTGATACAAACAATCAGAAACATGACTGTGTACCAAGCTATAGCTATATTACGGCTTTTTCTTTTCTAACTTGGCTTTCCTAGAGCCTAGTTCGAGATCATTAACCGGTAAGAAAGAAAAAAAAGAAACAAAAGTTCGAGGTTGTAATGAGAAGTAAAGAAAGTCATGTTGTCAGTTTTGTCATTAAATGTTGCTAATGAAAAACAATCATCAATTATTTTTTTCTTCCTATAATAGTTCAAGCTGATTATTCAACTTCATTCGCTAACTATTTGCCTTTTATATGATAATACTTGATGTCGGAATTTCTCAACTCATCATCATAAAAATTAGTAGAATAATAGACTTTCAGACGAGCAATATGGATTTCTACTTATTTTTAAAGAACCATTTATAGCTGCGAATTAAAAAACTTTCTCGCTTTTATTCTATATTTATATTTATTGTAGTTTATGGAGCAAACCGAAATCTAACGAAAACTAAAATTGCGACTGCAAGATCTTTTTCACTTCATTTGTTTTGCTGCTTATCCCGAATTCGCCTCTGAAAATATTCGATTTGTTACGTAGAAATCGTTCGTTATATAATAAAACTTCTCTTTCTCATTATTGGAAACATTACATTATCATTTGCTAGGGGCAGAAAAGAGGTTGAGGAATGTCACAGAAACTTTCGACTCCAAAGTTCACCTGAAATCTAAGTCGTAAAATAAACTAATTTACAGCTCCAAACCTATCTCGTTAACATAAAAAATAAAATCAGTTTCATACAAAGCCGTAAGACCATCTGGTCCAAGTTACTGGTCCTGACACAATGTTATCCATTAATACTATTTGTCGTGGAAGTTTCTTAACAACTGGCACCACGAATAATTGCGACAATGGTTTATTGGTTGACGGAGGCTTTATTCTTCTTATACGTTATGAATAATAATTATCTGGGAGTATCACTGGTAGAGTCGATCGCTAGATTCTTCTGTTTCTTGCAGCTCTTACAGACAAAAGCGGGATGTACTGCTTCCTGAGTCTTCTTTGAGAGTTTCTCTCATTCTGTTCATCCTGATCGTACTACTTGTACTGACTGTTCTGATTTTAATAGATGATCTTAAGTATTTACATAATAGGAGTTTGTTTACCACATGTCAACCCCTGGCATAATTTATGATGTGTTGACTGTAGCGCAAAGAGAGTTAATTCACAACATGTTAACTTCACTACAAAGGGAGTTTGTTTACTAATTGTCAATCATGGATTTATAATATGTTAACTATAGCGCAAAAATCAAAGGATTAGTTAGCAGATCGGAAGATCAAAAACCTTGTCGTGAAAGAGAAGGTTTTTGTAGGATTGGAAATTGGGAAGAATTGGATTCGTTGTGTAACGAAGTTTTAGATTGACTGATTTTATTCGCTGTAATTACAATACAAAACAACTGATTGTCGATAATACACTAATAATAACACAATAATTTGAACTTCTTTTGATAGAAAGAAGACTCTGTTAGTTACTTTCCTCATTTATCATTTATTATTAGCTACTTTATAGTACGATATTGTGTATAATATCGTATTACCCGGTAAAGGCTATGCCGAGTCACAATAACAACAAGAATGCATCTTCAAGCCAACCAATCTACAAACCAAATTCTACAATTTAATCAGAATTTTTTCCGAACAAATTGATAACATGATGTCGTTTACGATACGGGCAAGTTTTATCTCGGCGAAGAGAAGGATTCTTAAACTTCTCAGTGAAGTGCAAGAAATGGATTGGTGACCAATCGACCAACACATAAAAACGATGAACAATGAGAATACGAAAATCGGAAGAGCTTAACTGATAGCAAGATGGAAAGAATTAAATTATATGCTGAGATGTTCGTGAGTAACAACAACAAATGGCTGGATTTTCTGCAAAAGGTCCCACTACAACGTTAAAAGAAAGAACAAAAGAAATACGCAGAGATGGTGGAAGACGAGAAGGGAATATTGAACTTAATCAATGAAGGAAAGGAAGCGTTTGTTAATCTTGGCCCGATGAGAGAAGAATGCTGAATCTGCAATCGAATGCATACGAGATAAACGAAGTGAGTCCTCAAATCAAGCGGATCAAAGAGAAATGACTCAGATGGCTTGCCAAACAATGGTAAATTTGCCTCAATTATCACTGACAGTCTTCAGAGGAGATCTTTGAAAATAGAGAGAATTTTGGAGCAACTTTGAAGCAACAGTATATCACTTTGTTGGGAAAAAATCTGATTGAATTGTATGATTTAGTTTCTAGACTGGTTATGTTGGAGATGGGTTATTGTTGCTATTGTGACTCGGCAAGGACAACAACAGCCTGTCTTGTTAATACGATATTAAACACAATATCGTACTATGAAATAATAAATAGTAAACGAACAAAACACGATAAATAAGAAAAAGTACTAACAGAGTCTTCTATCGAATCGTTGCGCGTATCGATCTGGACTGCCGAACTTTTGCTATCGATGTGTCGATCCTTGTTATCATAGAACTGTAGCTGCGTCGATGCCGAAACTTGTAGGTAAAACGAACTGCTGTTACCGCGTAGCATCGAAACTTGCAATTAACCTGGTCCTGTTCCAAAATCTAAACCATTTCAACCCTTCCGGGCTCCTCCTCCTCTCACATATTTATTATTTTAGTGGGAAAACATGTTTATCCTTTTTGGTCCATTTGAAACGGTCTTCACGCTTCTTGATCTTTAACTCATTATTTTTTTAATGTCATGGCGCTATTTGATCCTTAACATATTTTGTTTATTATGATTGCATCTTTTCAGATCTTTAGACATTTTCTTATTATATACAACTATTAACATCTTTCGCTTTCGCCGACATTTCCGCCAAAAACGCAATGCGTTTATGCAGAATCTTCTTCAGCCGAACATCGTTTTCTAACAGCATTCCTTGTTCTTGATGCTGTATCCTCTCGAAGTCAACGACACAATCAGTATGGATGGTGAAAAGATAGAGAATGACTCAAAAAAGCGAAAGAAGGTACATAAAGAATAAAGAAATAATCAAAGATCCAGAGGAAAATATTATTTATTGGCCTTTTGTATTTCCCGTTGGGCATCTCCACTAATACGATTCTTACTATCTCATCTCTGAGTTCCTTTATCTTGCTAATTTTCACAGATCTCGAGTTCATTTACTGTTCTATAATTGGCATACGGTCTTTCAAGTTTTCAGGATTTATATGTTCCCTCTATGTTCGTTTCTTGCAATGAAAGCATACTTTTCTGGTCTCTGACAATTTTTTTCTAGATGCCCCATTTTAAATAATTTAGCATGCAACGATTTCTTTCAAACGCTCCGTACACTGCTTCACGGCGGGATAGATTCAACATTCATTATCCCAATGATGCTTGTTACAAAATAAACAAGGTATTTCTTTTCGCTGAGTTTCGGTTTGAACTTCTCTTTTCGATTTCTTTCGGAACAATGTCGCTTGATTCCTGCCGCTTTGCTATGACTAGGGCCTAGGATTCTCTTTTTCCTATCTTTGGAAATTGTCGATTTGTTTTTACTGTCTCTTTTCGAATTCGGAATTGTATCTTTAAGTTCAAGCAATGCCTTTTTCAGTTCTTGCTATTTTCCTCAAGCAGTTTCGCAATTTCTCGATTGACTAAGACTGGTCTTTCTGTTTTTGCTGATACGCCTTTGTTAAAATTCACCGGAGTAATTTTCTCGATAGCCGTTTACACACTCGAGTGATCCAGTTTTCCCCTATGGCTTCTCGTTGTTGAAGGACCCATTCAGTCGCTTCGATTCTCTCTTCCTAATCTCGGTCATATCTTGAAATTCGCTCTTCAGCGAATTTTTGAGCGCCGATATGTTGCCGAATTTCTCCATTAATAATTGTTCAGTAATGTTGTAGTTTTCCAACACTGGCGCGACAATGTATCCAGTTCTGCTCTTGAGGCGTCTCTTTTCAAGCAGGAAAACAAATAGCTGAGGTTCTATATGTAGTCTGGAAGGTCTTGCTTATGTTACTGCTGCTTCAAAGTTGCTCCAAAATTCTCTCTATTTTCAAAGATCTCCTCTGAAGACTTTCAGTGATGATTGGGGCAAATTTACCGTTGATGGTAAGCCATCTGGGTCATTTCTCTTTGATCCGCTTGATTTGAGGACTCATTTCGTTTGTCTCGTATGCATTTGATTGCAGCTTCAGCATTCTTGCATCGGGCCAAGATTAACAACGCTTCCTTTCCTTCATTGATTAAGTTCAATATTCCCTGCTCGTCTTCCACCATGTCTGCGTATTTCTTTTCTTCTTTCTTTTAACGTTATAGTGGTACCTTTTCCAGAAAATCCAGCCATCTGTCGTTGTTTCTCACGAACATTTCAGCATATAATTCAATTCTTTCCATCTTGCCATCTATTCAACTCTTCCGATTTTCATATTGTTCTCATTGTTCATCGTTTTCTATGTGTTGGTCAATTGGTCACCAATCATTTTTTGCACTTCACTGAGAAGTTTCAGAATCTTCCCTTCGTCGGGATGAAATTTATTCCTATCGTAGACGACATCATCGTACCAATTTGTTGGGAAAAAATTCTGACTGAATTGCATAATTTGGCTTGTAGATTGATTGGCTTGAAGATGGATTCTTGTTGCTATCGTGATTCGGCATAGCCTTTACTGGGTAATACGATATTATACACAATATCGTACTATAAAATGGCAAAAAGTAAATGAAAGTATACAATAAATATCATTATAATATCAAATGAACTAACAGAGTCTTCTGTTGAATGGTAGCTCATTTCGATCTGGAATGTCGAAGTGCTGCTATAGATGCGTCGATCCTTGTCATCGTAGAACTATAGCTGTGTCGGTAGCTAAAACTTGTGGGTATAACGAAACTCGTAGGTAAAACGAACTGTTGTTGCCGCGTCGCACCGAAACTTGTAATTAAACTGCTCCTGCTCCAAAATCCGAATATTTTAAACTCTTCTCTCACATGTTTATCGTTTTGGCACGAAAGCATGTTTTTTTTTTTTGCTGCTGCATTTGAAACGATCTTCGCGCTTTTTGACCTTTAACTCCATGTTTTTTATAATTGTGGCGCTATTTGACCCTTAAAATATATTGTTTTTCCATCAATATTGCAAATAAGGTAAACAAAAACTGCTAACTGCCTCGGTTTTTGCCTACTTTATTCGAAAATCAAACTTATATGTAAATCATTTATTCAGTAATCCTTATAAAAAAGCTTCCGGGTAGTAATTATATTCCACTTAGCCACACTTCGGACCTGAATGCTGTTTCCATGTTTCTTGGATCTGCACCTTTTACTATCGACAGCATTTAGAGCATTATTGAGTGTGAATTTTTCTAGTTTAATTTAACTGAATGTTTTATGGCGATTGGGCATGAACTTCTTGGATATCAGTCATCAACTTTTCTGTTTGTATATTTACTTATCAGACCGCCGATAGTGGTCATCTCTTAGAATTTAACTACAAGTGGAAGCATTATTTTTCAGATATGACATATAAAAGCAACAGTGCTTGACTCCTTTTTTTAAAGCTTCGTGAATAGCCCCCAGCAAAGAGGAAAACAAAACGGACGATATTAGTTGCTTAAAAAAAAATATATATATATATATATTAGTTGCTTAATTAGTTCAAGTAAATAGTAGATATACTTTTGAGGCAATAAATATGCACTCCTGCTGAACACAGACACATTGATGTCGGCATACGAATGAAAAGGAGAAGATTATTCGCGTAATCATAGCCAATGAAGTTTTTTTAAATACTACTCTAGATAATTTTTTAAGACAATATTTCCACATGTCCCAAAAATAATTTGGCATTATACCTCTTCGGTTATTCACATAATCATCACCACTGAATTTTTGCAATAATTGGCCATGAACTTCATTTTTCTTTTCTTTTTTTCAGATATTTTCCGTGCTGATCAAAATAAAATTTTGCGATTCAATCACTCAAAGTGTACGGCCATTCGACTATATACTCGACCTGATCGTATACCGGATTTGACTGTACATCAGCATTGCTCACAGTGCCAGACGTCAAACTGAAAAAAAAAAAATAATATTTTCCTTTTGACACAATGAAAATCATTGCAAAAGTTGTCTTAAATCTTGATAAAAAAATCTATTGGAGGAATATAAATTGTGATAAAATACATTAATGAAAAATATTTTAATAATTTACTATTAAAATCCACCAGAAATATCAACTATTTTTTGAAAAGTGGTGTCATATCTTTGCAGGTTAAATATCATTTTAAAAAATATGCCTCGAGTTCGTTTTTTTTATACTCATAGGAAACAGAAATAAGCAGTGCCAATAATTCATTGGTAGCGAGGTTTCGCGAATAGTCGAAGAGATTTAGTGCCAAATTCATTTCGCAAATATGGCAGGCACATACATATGTATGTGGTCTCTGTGACATATTATTACTGGAATATGTGGAAATGTTATCTTAAAAAATTATCCAATGCAATATTTGGAAAATTTCTATTAGAAAAAGCAAAATTTGGAAATAAAACTGTTCACAACAAACTGAAAGATAAGAATAAGAAAGAATCCCGAAAATATCCAAGTGTCTCCATTTTTTGACAAAAGCGACAATTCTTTTTGAAGCATTTACAAGTTCTCACAGTTTTCCTTGCTCTGCGTCGTCGTATGATAAATGCTTCGTTTTTCCAGAATCTAAAAACGTCCCACACACATGCAGTCATATACTCACCATATGTATGTGATTTTCTTTCCGTCTCAAACAATGGATTTCCAAACTTGATGGTCAATATACTAGAAGTGTCAGTAGTTAGAAAACTAACCATCAATAAATGGTAAATTCATCCGTTGATCGAAATTAATGCTTACAGGAGATGAAATGCTCCAGTTCGTAATTCAACCACAATTGCAGGCTGTTGAAGCCGCATTTTCCCGCGCGCCTGTATCTGTGTTGTTCACTAACGCGTCGTTAGCTGTATTTAAGGCTTTTCAGGAGTGAAGATAGAATGCGTTGGCGTCATTCTTTGGCTCTTCCAATATCGATAACAGGCATTGCGATAGGACTCAGTACCGATCGTCACTCATTCGATACTCCGAAGTATTTTGAACAAAAGGAGAAAGCGGCTGCTATCGTGAAGCAGTTCATGGTATGGAAATAATTAACAGTAAGGAAGTGAGAAAATGGTACGAACGGAGACCTGCAATAAACTTTTCCTAGCAAATTTCTGCTAATATCCGAGAATTGTTGATTTCAGTGACTCTGATATCAATTTATTATATATATCAGAATCAATTTCAGTGATTCTGATTTATATATATATCATAAATTGTTGGGACGAATATTCTTAACCAAGATTCTTCATGATTCTGACATCATAAATTGTTGGGATGAATACTCTTAACCAAGGTTCTTCATTACTAAATCACATAAAATGATGAATTCAGTTGATCACATCCGATGCTTAAAATCAGTTATGGTGCAGGTAAGAAATGGAGTCCCTGGGCTGTCTGTAGGTGTTTCACATAACGGTCGTTGTGTCTGGGAACAAGGATTCGGTTATGCAGATGTGGAACAGCTAGTACCATGCAAAAGCGATACAGTGATGAGAATTGCCAGCATAAGTAAATCGGTAACAGCCGCTCTCGCCGCACGTTTAGTCCAGAGTGGAAAGCTTGATTTGGATGCGCCTATTCAGGTTTTGACATTTTTATTAAGAATAACTTTTTTGTAAAAATAGTGAAAAAAGAGGTTTACAAATCTGCAGTACTGGAAATTACTACTGATTACGAGAATGTGTTCGGCGTTTTATCTTCAGAAATTATACCGAAGATATAAAGAATGAATTGCAGGATTATGTGCCGGATTTCCCAAAAAAGAAGTATAACGAGAAAGACGTTACCATAACAACCCGTCAACTTTTGAGTCATACAAGCGGTATCAGACATTACAAAACGGTACTCTTTTCATGTTACACTCCCAATCTCTCTCATTTTGCCGAAACTTTCGTTTTATTCTCTTAAGCATATCTGGGTAACGCAATGTACTGAACTGAAACATCAATATGATGTAAGATTTGACGTATTTAGTGCATAACATAAGCTTGACCAATTGTCAGAATTGCTGTTAAGGATATCGTAAATCTAAATAATTTAAAATCCATTTTTCTTAATTAGTTAAATAAATAACAGCAATAAGATGGGAATTTCGAGATACTAGATCTGTTCCCATGCACGTAAATAAATTAGAGATGTGGATAGAAATGTGATTAACCTCTTGTTGAAAGAGGAATCTAACCGTAGAACATGATTAAAAGTTTTAGTTTTATTTTACAAACATATACAATAAAGCACATGCATTACAAATAAATATCTACTACCAACAAATAAGAAGGACAAAAATACTTGATATCAAAAATATTCAAGATACAAAAAAAAGAGTATATTCTAAATATATATACTAACTGCTCAATACCATCAGCCATTCGATTTTTTCTGTTTTTTCTTATAGTCTTTTAGAGCTGCCTGAATTGCATCCTGAGCTAGCACTGCAGAAAATGATTAATTTAAAATAATTAAATGTAAAGAGGCAGTATGTCAAAAATATTAAAGAAGCAGATATGAAAAATTCGTAACTTACTGGAGCAATGAAGTTTGACGGGAGGTAGGCAAAGCTCTTTTGCAATCTCGTCATTCTTAACTCTCGAAGCATATTCCGTTGTCTTTCCTTTAATCCATTCGGAAGCCAAACTACTTGATGCAATCGCTGAGCCACAACCAAATGTTTTAAATTTTGCATCAATTATTTTCCCAGTTTCATCGACCTGACTTAAGAATGATAAATACTGTTGTGAATTTCTAATTTCCACAACTGCATGCGGCTCCTATTTTTTTGCAAAGATAATACTCCAACAATTCCATTAAGTGCTCATTGTCAGTCTGAATAGAAAACACAATGAAATAGGCAATGAAACTGATTGTCCTCAAAATGTATCAGTCATTGGGGATTAAAGCTCTTATCCTATTTATCGTTGTGAATCCATGAAGGAGTTTACGGTTTACGTTTTGTGAAAGAATTTACCTTGATTTGAAGTTTCATAACATCACCGCAAGCGGGTGATCCAACAATGCCTGTGCCAACATTCGGGTCATTTTTGTCCAGTGTTCCAACATTTCGTGGATGTTCGTAATGATCAATAACTTTTTTGTGGTAAAATGCATTTATAATTCCAATACTGACAGTCGAGGATAAAAATGGAGGTAATTTCGTCGATGACAAAGCCATGTGTTTCTGAAATGAATCTCTTCGAAAGTCTTAGGAACCCCATAAGTTTCTGATATCCCCCAACCCGCTTTCTACAAACTCGATCAAGAAACCATCGAATACAAAAACCGTGATAACAACATAGAGTGTTAACAAAGCTCAGCCAACCGCAGCCGTCGTACAGCTGAATATTGGACGTTCGCGTCACGATGTGAAAACTTTAGTGGCTCGTTGCTTTTTATTTCGGTTATTTTTCTAGATTTATTCTTTGTGTTACAGCCGGATGAACCGACCGTGGAAGATTTTGTGAAGGAACTAAGGAAAGCAGTTGAGACAGGAATTGATGATAATGTGAAGGATTTATTGCATAGAATAAATATTAAATATAAGGTATGCTTGTGTTTTTTCTATTGAATATTTCCAAATTATCTTTATGCAAATTCGTACAGTTGAATTTTTGGATTGCGTGAGTCGGAGTAACTTTGCTTTGTATTAGATTTTCTAAGCAGTGAACAGATCAAATGAAATATCTTTGTTTAACTGACATCATGAGATGAACTTAGTTAATTTTATATAATATCGAGATTATCGGAAACATTAGTGCAGCATGTCCTCTTTCCTTTTTGACTCATTTGTATGTCAGTATTCCCAGGTATTGCGTTCTCCCAAAAATAGGTTCGGTGCTAGCTGTTTTACCACTATATTTGAGTCATTTTATTTGTTTGGACAAAATAAGATGTGATATTTGTTACTTGGCAGTTTTATGGAAATGACAAAATTTTTTTAAAATGATCTAATCTTCCAGGAGAAATACAGTAAAAGCAATTCAACGCGATATGAGAGTGTCGATCTTAAGGATAGTTCTGAGTTTTTTTCCAATGTTCACTACGAGTATGTGAAAGATGCACTAGAAATCTTCAAAAACGATGAATTAGTAGCAGAACCTGGAAGCAAATTTCGGTATACAACCCATGGATTTACTTTACTCAGTGCAGCTTTGGAAAAAGCAGCCAATAAAAGCTATGTAGATCAGATTAGAAATTTATTCCGTGAATTGGGAATGAATCACTCATATCTCGATTTCAACTTTCCTCTCATCGCTAATCGAGCCAGGTATTTCTTGCTTTTTCAAGCTCGTTTAATTATCTCTTCGTATTGCTTTGATTTTAATTCATTTGCAGCGCAATTACTTAAACTAGGAAATATAAATATTTGACATTTCAAAAACATAGAAGCATCATTGAAGTTTAACTAACAGGTAAATTGTTTCAGAATGATCAGGTGAGTCGGAATCCTAAATCAAAAAAAAAATTATCCGAATTATCTCCGAATTGTAGTGCTTTTTTTTCGAATTGTATTTCTATCTGATGAAGAATTTACTTAATGAATGGAAACTCCTTATGAAACGCAGTTTTGTAAAAGTCTCAGTCAAACATTCTTGCAGATCTTTTGTTTCAGGTATTACTATCGCGATGCAGATCACAAATTAAAGAATGTTCCTGAAGTAGACAATTCAAGCAAATGGGCCGGTGGTGGGCTTTTATCCACTGTCACTGATTTACTTATTTTTGCTAATGCAATGCTTTATAGGTAAATTCGAATTACTATCAGTCAATTTGTAGTTCACAGATAAATTAAAAATTCGGAACATGAGAATTTTTATAAATCAAAAATTTAGAACATGCGAATTTTGGGCAAATTAAAAGTTTGGGATATATCGAAATAATACGGAAAAATTTCTTCTCGAGGTTCACGAGAAAATTTATGGATTTTTGGAGAAAGACTTGATATGCCATTTCCAGTTATCATGCAGCGCAACAGTTATCGGCCGAAAATAATGGAATGAAACCTTTGCTTGACGCCGAAACCATGAAAACATTTTGGAGGGGCGAAATTTCGGATCATCGAGGATATGTGTACGCTCTTGGCTGGTACAAAATTGATGAATTTGATCAAAAATATGGAGGTTTAAGTGATACCTGGCCACGAAATGGAGTTTTTTTGCATACTGGTGCTGCTGTAGGTGCTTCATCTGTTCTCCTTATCAAACCAGATCATAATTTCACTGGTGCTAATGGAACTTGCGTTGCTATTCTTACAAACTTACATCAATGCGGTGAACTTACTCAGTTAGCTATGGAAATTGTTGAAATTTTTGATTCTGCTATTTCCACGGGGACTTCATAGATACTTTTGTCATTATTCATTGCATATTCTTGTGTTTCTACTATTTTATTGAAATTTTGTTTTTCTAAAATTATTTTGTTTGTTGAAAATTATTATTTTGTCATGCTGTTCAAGCTATAAAAGTTATTCATTGTTTGAATTATGGTCTGTTCTTGGGTAATGAAATGTATACCTCACTTGCAATAAATTATTCTGAAAATGAATCATTTGTGATTGTAAAGGTAATACTGTTTTCTTTGCACAGAACTTAACATTAAAGTTATCGAAAGAAGATATTGACATTTTATCAAATGAATGGAGAAGCGAATAATCGTATTTGAGGATGCAGTAATGCGGTTCCCCAATTGAACTAAAGTGAATTTAAGCTCTACTTGATCTGATTTCCCGGGTAGAATTGATTTAGTCCTGTAAAAAATTATTACTAGTCGCAGCTGTATGCTGAGATAATTTCTATAAATCCTGGGAACATTGCCTAATTAATTATGAAATCTGGTTTTAAATGATTTCTAGGTCTACTTTGCTGAAGGATGTTATCGAACTTTTCATGCGGAAATCCACTGAGATCTTATTTTCTGCAATAATGGGATAATGATTCAAAAATTGTGTTCCTGAGAATTTTTAATATCTACAAATAACAGGTCAATATGTCTGCTGAAATGGGTCTTATTTATCACTGAATAAAATACTGTGTGGAAAAAATTCCTGGATTATATGTGAAAAATAACCCAACTGTATGAATCTCTCTTGTTCGCCAAAAAAGTAAATACTGAGAAGTCTTTCACTTCATTAGAAGAAATATCCACCAACTATTGGAATTCAATATTTAATATCATGTGCAAATAAATTTGTAAAAATTATGAAATTTTTATATAAACATTTCTAAAAGTTACTACATGTATCCATGAAAGCGACCAAAGCTATAATGTCAGAATCAAAGCAAAAAACAGAAAATAATTTCCACTGTAGATAAGTTGCGCGAGAAATATGTACATGAAGGTGTAAACTGAAATAAATGGAATTCTCTGGAAACCGATACCTAAGTGAGTTTTTGACCAACTATTTTTTCAGAAAGATACCTATCTAAGTTGTCCAGTTAATCGATTTCCATCTGAGAAAGTCTAGTCTTTGCTTAATTATCAGAGTTTTTGTTATCATTCATATTCTTCGTTCATTCATTTCTTAGTATTTGCGTGATATTTGCTTGAAGTTGAAGCTGTTTGATTCAAAAACAATGTATGATATGCTTGACGATCTTAAATTTTGCTATCTGGGTGACTTAAATTTAGAATTTAAAAAATGATTGTGAGGAAAAATTATTTTACTTGTATTCGTTTTTTAAAATGGATCTCTAGAGTAATCCGCGGATAGGATTCATTTGTTTTGCTTTAGCTAAAATGTTACTTTGATTTCTTAATTCAATTTAGAACGATAACTTTGTGCAATTGTACTGCGCAGACCAAAACAAGCCATGCAAACAGCATTTGAAACAGTAATAGTAAGTTTTGGTTCAATCCATCAGCTGGTGATGTCACCAAAAACTATCTATCAAAGTTAAGATTTGTATTTAAAAAAATGGCGTTCATTCAAATTTTTCCGGAACAGTGTTAAGGACAGCAAAATAGAATATGTTTGGGAAGTATGTTGAAAGTTGTTGACAGTGATTAGAAGATTTGTGACGTGCAATGAATATTTCTCGCCTCATGAAGAAAGCAATAACATGAACTTCAGATAATAGTGATAATATGAAATCTTTCAGATGACAGATGGAACAATAGCGATTTCTCATGAAGAACAGCATGCACCTTATACTTCTACATCTTTAAGTTCTTTATATTTCCGTTTTACTCCTACTCTTTGCCAATTTGCATCTTCGAGGTGTTGCATCCCAGTATCTCCCAGATGTTACATCTCACACCTTAGTATCCTCATTGTTTCTTCACTCCTTTTACATGCCAAAATCGAGAAAATAATCAATTGATTACGTTTGAATGATCATCATTGTTGTAAGAGAAGAAAATCTAAAAAAATTTCATGTTAAATGTAATGATATCCTATGTTTTCTTGATTGTGTTTATTTTTACAGAAATCGAAAGAGTTAAAATCACATCAAGACGTTATGCAAGTTACAACTGATGATAGCAATAATAATGGTAGTTTTGTAATGAATCTAAGTAGGCTATCAGAAAAAATTGGCGATAAAAATTATATTCGTGGAATAACAACTACTCAAGAAAACAGTGCAACAACATTGCTACCACCAGTTTCACCACTACATATTCCGATGCAAACTTCGAAACATAATCTCACTAACGTAGTCATAAGTGCTAACATTTTTCTTTGTTTAATCATTAAATACTGCAATGGCTGAAGAATTCAAATTTTAAAAAAAGTCAAATTTAAATTTAAAGTTTTTGAAATGATTGTTAATCGAAATTATTTAGCATGAAGTCTAACCCTTACTTCGTTTTCTTTATCAGAGCGAGAACTATTAAATTTATCGCATTCTATGCCACTTTTCACTTTGAAGTTGAAACTAAATTTAGCAATGAAATACATTCAGAGTTCAACGATACCTTTACGACTTTCAGCCTTATCCGCTCGTAAGAATCGGCATTCTCAAGGGTTTATCTTATTCATCATTTTTTATTGCATTTCTACTAGTTTCTTCATTTAGTGATCCGACGATACCACACTGAGAACTAATATAAAATTTGCACTAGAAACAATACAACACTATAACAAATTTCTTTTGTGGTTATTATTTTCAACTTAGTTTTGCAAAATCTGCCCTGAAGTTTTAGATATTATTTTTGATACTTTCTTGAGAAAAACACTTTCCACGTTTTAGTCCAAGTTTCGACGAGTCTGAAATGAGTGCCATTAACAATGAAATCGGGATGGAAAATAATGAACACTTGAATGTTCTGCCATCGGTAACGGTATTTCTAATATGATAATTTGTCGACGTATTTATGATTTGTGAATTATTCCCATTATAAAAACAATTTTAAACAATTATAAAAACAATTATAAAAACAATTTTCTTCATTACGGTTAATTAAGATTTAAAATGTGGATTTTAATTCAGTTTTAATACTGATATGGCATGCAATGAGTATTCCTATAAGTAATAGTGCATTAAATATTGCACGAGATAACATGCCATTTTAAAATACTCAGAAATGATCCCTCTGCAATGGCAAAAAATTTATTATCTATCCACTCCCATAGTGTGAGTGAAAACCGGTTTTTTTGGATATGAGAAGACAAACCAAACAGAACCCCTTAAATTCAAAAGAACATTTTAAAATTGCAGTTTACTAGTTCAAAAAACCCTGGAAAAGACTTAATTTGGAATGATCAGCGCAAATCAATCATGGATCATACCTCTAAAGCTTTTGAAAACACAATATCTCCGGATGTTTCAAATGATAAAAATGAATCTGCGAACATATCACCTCTCCATCTGGTATAATTGCAATCCATTCAGCTTTCTAACTGTTTGTTAGCTCAGTCATTCAATGTTTGAAAATAGATAGTATTATTGAATGAAACCTGGATATAATCCTGAATGTGATCCTTTTTAGAATCCCGATATATTCACGAAACTTCTGGAAGCGCCCAAAAAGTAGGCTTGCTTTTTAGGATCATTTCTTGTATTCCGCATTCCTGTTTTTCACAATATCCAACTGCTCAGAACTACGTTTTTTTTTGGTTATTAAAGTGGCATGACATCACACAAAAAAACATCGATCATTAACATTGCTCTTCAGCAATGCTGTCCAAGTTGAAATGTATCATTTTTTTTGGTATCTTTTTATAGGTTTAAATGGTTTGAAAATTTTGAACAGGAGCAGGAGAATGTTTGGAATTGCAGTAGACAAGTACCGAGTAGCCCATCTTGTTTGAATTATGATAAGAATCCATATGTTATATCTCCGGATGGGAATACGCATGAAGTGTTAGCTCGAAAAAAAGAGGAGGCGGTATTTTCATCAGTTCTCTTAATGCGACAAAAAAAAAGTCTCTGATTTATAGAAAACGGAAGGCCCGCTTCAGGGAAGTTAAGTGAAAATGACTTGAGATTTAAAAATTTTTAAAGTAACACTTTTGGACTTTTAAAGTAACGACTTTTGTAACTTTTCCTCCTTTCATACATGAAAGATTTGCCGTTGAATTTTATTCTTAATCTTCCGAACTTTCATTATATTTAATAAATAAATAAATTTGCAGTTACAGTTGATAGGGTTACAAATATGGGATGATGATGTATTACAAGATAATCAAGACCTAACGAATAGCGCTTCTGAAGATCCTTCAAATGATGTAATTCTTGATGATCCGAATGACAGTGATATTTCGTGGTTCATACCATCCTACGTTTTGGTACAGTTAATTTCGAGGTTTTAAACATATATTATTTTATTATGCAAAACTTGAGACTTGAGTAGTTGATAGCTTAAAATGGTGCTTTAAATCTTAAAAATTAACCATTTTACAATATTCTGGAAGATACGTACATCTTCTGGAAATGCCAGGAAAGAAAATGCTTTTCATGGTAGTTACAGCAGCTTGGAGTAGTTATGTTTTCTTTTGACTTTTCTTCTGATTTGTTACAATAATCCTTAAACTTAATAAAATTTCAGTATTCCAGGAAAGATATAATGCTCACAAACCTATGATTGACTCTTACTATCACGTATCTTCGGTAGTTTACAAGAGCCAATGATAAGTTGAAAAAAAAGAAAACGTGTTCCAAGTTACATCCGCATAATAAATTTAACCAACAAATATTCTGAAACGCTATAGACAGGCTCAAAATCCTAGTTATGATAAATGTTCACATTTTATCTCTCGCTCTAAAAAGAAAAAGTTATACGGCAAAAATTTTCACTTGGTTTTTTCTATAAATATTGTTAATAGGTCGCATGATAGTTGAATTGAAGGCCATTGTTAATTTAGTGTAAAGAAAAAAAATTAGATCTATAGAAAAGAATTATCGAAAAAATTTAAAAAGTAATTAGCAAATAAATTCATCACTCTAAATTTGATAAATAAAATAATTAGGAGAATTTCGTTTTGTTGACAGAATTAAATGGAACTTATAGACTTTGTTCAGTTGAGAAATAATCGAATTAGAAAGTTAAATATTTCAGGAAAGCAGTAGGGCGTCAACCCCTGAAAGAATTGAAGATGAACGGAATGAAAGGTATGAATTTTATCAAAGATGAATTTCTAATTTAATGAGTTTTCGAAATTACTTATAACTGTTTAAGTTTTACTTCAAAATTTCAGTTTCTTCGAAGCATTTTTACCAAGCGATCTTAATTCCTCAACGCTTCATGAAGTTGACATTCTTGAGGAAACTGATTCATCTTCATTCAACATTCCACGGTATATAACTCATAATGTTTATAATAGATTTTATAAGCACTGATTTTATATTGAAAGTCTCGGTCGTTTCTAAGAAACATCTCCTGACTTAAGATTAAGTCACAAATGACTTAATCTTAACCAATTACTACTAGCAAGAATAACAATGTAATTATTAATTGAAGTGATAAGGGTTTCTTTTGCCCACCGCAATTGAATTTGCAGTAAGCGTATTACTAAAAATTCAAACCAGAAGATAATTAGTGAGGTAGGTCAGATTGAATAAAACTTTCACATTGATTATTGGATCTTACCTACCAAAAAAGAATGATTCATCATTTCATTATCATCATCATCGTCTTACATTTCACAGTACATTACTCAGTTTTTAAAATTAATTCAAACTTCAAATTTCATAAGTGTCGAAAAATCTGGGTGATGCTAAAGTCTTTTATATTGACATCTTTCAGTTTTCATTATCCTTGTGGTTTTCCAATTAATGGAAAGGAAAGTTGCAGTAATTTAGACGCTGTGAAAAAATTATTTCATAAATATAAGGATCAGGTAAAACATTCACCATAAATTTCTTAAGAAATTCAGAGAAGAGTTAGATGATTGAAACGTTATTATATGAATAAGTATATGTAGAATAGAGCAGTTTAATAAAACCATTGTGAGAAAAATAGTAATGAATGAAATATTCATAGAAAATGTGAAATGGAAATGATATCTAAAATTAGATTAGGAATAAAATAGTACGTTATTCATTACTTCCTTATTTTAGGTTAATTTGTCGCATATGAAGAAAATTTGTTCAGCATCCGGACTATGTCCACTCTGGAAACGACCACTTTACAATTGCATCCTTACTTCAACTTCAAAATTCATTACTTTTAACGAATTTGCAAGTTGGTGGAAAAAGTATGTTTTCAAAAATTGAAATTTTTCTTTAATGCAGCAAGTGTTAATCTTTTATGTTTAAATTGAAAAAAACATTGTTTTCACCGCCGAAAATTTTGAAATCTCATTGAAATGTTAAATTAAATATATTCTTTGTTAAATTAAATTGAACATATTTTTTTTTTTTTCAGATTTGATGAAAATGCTCACGATGAGGCTTCGCGTTTTGTTTATATCTTGACGAATGGAAGCCGAAATTCTCTTATTGCAAATGATTTTGAAGCACTCATTCAGGACTTGATTGAAACATTACCTTCACTGCACTTCTTAAATGAAGCAGTCGCCTTCCATCAAGCATATATAAAAACGGGATGAAAAAATTCTTTGTTCTTAAGATCTGCAAGTTTAATTCTAAATCTTAAGTATTTTAGGTAATAGCACGCGTTTTCTGGACGGTATGTCATTCTTGGAAACAACATATTTCGACGGCAGAATTAAGGTTATCAAATCTATTAAAGATAAGTCACTTGTTTGTGTCATTTACTAAAATAAATTTTATAATCACTCTTTATTGAATCATTAATGAAAGCCGAAAAAACTCTTTAATTTTATAAAATACAGTTGAATCAATATTCAACCATTTTTCTTTTTTAATTTCCTTGCTATTTTGACCTTTCTGTTTCAACTACCTCAGAGTTTCTCAAAAAAAAAAAAAAAAAAAAAAAAAAAGCAGGCAATTACAATGTTGGAAAGAGCGGACATCAATGAAGAGCGTGAATTTTTTAGTTACGAACACTTTTATGTCATTTACTATAATTTTCATTGCTTGGATAAATGTGAAAAGCATTACTTGACACCGATTGATCTTTCTTTTTATTCGAATGGTGGTAAGTTTTTGTTGAAATCGAAAAAAAAAAAAATGACAGTTTGAGGAGCAATTTCTATCGGTCAAGCTCTAACCATTCTGATAAAGGATAATGGAAAATTCATGTAAGATATCACGTGTTGATTTTTGAATCAATGATACGTCACGTTTTGATATTTGAATCAGTGGTGCAAAGAACTGGTTCCAGGAGACGAACAATTAGCCATTTAGAATGTACTTTATTGAAATTGCATAATTTTGAAGTGAAGAATTTTTAGCATTAACAAATTTGGTAGTGCAACGCATCTTTTCTGGAGCTGTGTCGCTGAATAGTTCAGTGAAACAAACTATGGACTACATTGCATTCGTCAATTTCTTATTGGCAGAAATTGACAAATGTCACCCGAAAAGGTCAATAAATATTAATTACCTGTCTACATGTGTACACTTCATATAAAAAATCTGAGCTTATTAAATGACCCTGAATCCCATTTACTTAGCTTATCTTACATTCTAGAAATTATATTTCGAGTGCAATCATATTAAGTCTTAGGAAAGTGGATGTTTGTTTTAATGACCATGTCCCATTTAATTTAACCATTGGGTAAGCCATCGATTAATTGAATTATCAAGTTTTCACTAGAAAAATTTATGGTCGTACATCATCACTTTTATTATGATTTTTGATAATATTCGTCATGACCTTAATGACTGATTTCAAATGGGTATGGAATGTTTAAATTACAAAAAAAAAAAAGAAAAAAAAAGTTTTCTTCCAATTTAAGCATAGAATATTGGTTCCGAATAATGGATTTAAATGGAGATGGTCGTATTTCATTTGACGAAATGAAACAATTTTATAACGAAATTGTGGCAAATGTTATTCGTATGGATATGGATGTAATAATATTCAGTGATTTAATAAATAAGGTGAAATTTCTTATTTTTTTTTTTGTATTGATAAAGACTATCAATACTGCTGAGTGTGGATTACTTTTATTGCAATAAAATAATATCACCCGCTTGCATCAATAAACAATTATGATCCGGGAAGGAATACTAATCATATACTTTTCATCAAACCTTTTCTTCAGTTACATTTCACTTCCTGAAAACTTTTAAGTTATATGACATGATATCACCTCATTCATCAACATATTTTACATTATCCGATTTCAAACGGTTTCCTTCAATGGCACGTTATTTCTTCAACACTTTCGTCAATTGGATAAAACATATTGCACAAGAAAATAGCTTTCCTGATAAAAGAAATGTATGTTGTTGCAAATTAGAAAAGACTTTATTTTGAAGACAGCAAGAAAAGTAAAATTATACAATAGTATTTGAACCTTTATCAACTGTATGGTAAACAAGTTTCTTGATTCCTCCATATCTTGAAATTACGGAATTCAATTTTTCGGATTATTTGAATTATTGTATTGAAATTGCTCCATATTTCAATTACTCTTTGGTTATTTGCAAATAATTGTTCAGGACTTTTAAAAATTCATTCAGGAAATAGATCGACAATTCAGTGATTGGAATCGTTTCTGTAAATTGGAATACAAAATCTTTGCAGCAGATTTGTTGGATGATGGCGAGGAAGAAAGGGTTGGCAGAATTTTAGATGATTTGAATCTAATACTGAAAAAATAATCGGATCCACTATTTTCCGAAGCCTATGACTTGTTTTCTGAATTTAGGTTTGTTGTTAGTTTAGAAATTTTACTGAATTGATGGAAGTTAATTGTTGTTTGATGTTATATCACATTTCCAGAAAACGATTCTTTTTACTGAAACCAAATTGTTAAATTGAATTCATATAATTATTTTATATTCAATTATAATTTCACACAAGTTCTTCTTTTCAGTGAAACGACGATTAAGATTGATTTACTCACATAAGAAGATTTAAATTTGCAAGAGCAAATGTGGTAGACTTAATGAATATTAATGGGCTTTAAAAATGTATGATTGCATACCATGATGTCTAAATTAAGTTTTTTCCTGGCAGATTTTATATTTTAAATTTGATTGAAGATGAAAGAAACTATAACTCAGGTGTCATAACTTAGAAAACAAGCCTGATTACTCTCTCTTCACTTTTTCGAAATTAAATTTGATCATCATATTTTTGTGTTTTAATGATTATATTTTTGTGGTATTTGACAGTTTGAAGATGAAGTAGACAGTAATGATGATTTGTCTACCCGCAGTACCTAATGATCGATGTTATATTAAGCTGTAAAATAAATTCCTAACCATAAAAATGCTCGCCGATAAGTATCTTGTATTACTGTTCCGTGTTTAAAAAGCTTGTAAGATGCATATTTTGCTGTAATAATTAAATTTAAAGGCAGATTTTTTAAGCAATTCAATTTATTTGAAAGTATGGTTTAACCCGTGTGAATGTAAAGGAAAATCCAAATCTAAATAAAAGATCTCTTAACATAACACAATCTTGATATAAAATTGCCACTTCTTCAAAGCTTCAAAGATCATCACAAATAGCATCGGTTATAGTCATATAACTGCAACAAATAGACAGAAAAAAGAAACTCTGGGTAACTTTGAGCACAAGCACGCAGCCTTCCGTAAGACGATGACGACGACGAAAAACAGAAATATTTGAGATCCATAAATATTCTTTTGGAACTTTTAGCACTTTATAGTTGTCATTCATTATTTTATACATTTTACAGCATAATATAACGACACAATAAATAGTTGGAAACAATAAAGCAAACTAAGCGAATGTTCGATTGAATCATCCGAGAAACGGTTTTGAAGAACGGATGAAGTGAGAAATGTTTTCAGTTCAATAGAATTCGTTGAATAATAGAAAGCTATCGTGAATTCAAGTCGATTTAAACGATCAGAGATGGACAGAAAGTGGTTTAGGATTAAGACATAAAAGGTAATTATTGCGATGCGCCATCTTTTTGAAAACATGAAGAGCATTGCATCGGTAAATATTTGACATCGTACTATCCTCACTTCATTTGTACTTGATGTGCATATCTTTAAAGTAGCTAAATGATTACTCCGTCATTTTCGGTTAATTTAAACAATTTCAAATAAACTTGAAACAGATTTCGACGTTTCGAAAGCGCTTAAGAAAGAGAGATAAAGAACGAAAGATATGGAATGTTCTGGAATATAATTCTTGCAGATCAACTACCAATTTTCTCATATTGTTTTATTCTTACTCGTTCATTGGCAACTTATTCGTTCTTCTTTAGTATGGAAGGCTTCTGTTTTCAAATAATAAATTTTCTGTTTTGTGATTGACAATTATGAATTTATTCATTTTTCTTACTTCGCTTTCTCTTGACCTCAGATTTGACAGCAACGTTTGTTTGTATAGAGATGTTCATACTTTTCGCTCATTTTGCTTAGATGCACAAGATATTTGTTTCTCTTCTGCTTTTAGTTCGAAAAATATTCGCTGATAGACAAGATATGGAAACGGCATTTGAAACGCTGATGGTATGTGTATCACTAAAAATCATTCCCTTAATGACATTATCAAATAACTGGCCAAGAATTCGGAACTTTACAAAAATTATAATGATGGAGTTTTCTCCTCTTTTCTCTCCTTCTAGCAGCAGTAGGGTCTATTTGGTTCTGCAAGTAGTGTAGTTTTGAAGTTATGATGAAGTTTGATAATTGCAATGAACTGTTTAGCATGAATTGTTAGTAAATTTTTCATAAAGCAAAAAAGAATTGAATAGATGAAAATTTTCAGCTGGCAGATGGTACATTGGCAATTGGTCACGTCAATGAATCAACAGTAACTCCATCATCAGCAGTGTCACCGTCCGGCAACCGGTTGAAGAATACTATTCACAGCGTAACTACAAGCCTTTTCCATGCATCTGAAATAATGATTGTTTTTAGTGTTTCAGTTTGCAGGCAACTTGAGATATTTGAGCTGCGACTAAGTCTTTAATTTTCGGAATTATATATATCTGAATTCAAAATAAATTTTCGTCCTTATTCAAGAGCAGGATTTTTTGTGAAGAGAAATCAAGAATAGCATATATCGTTCTTATCAATTTTCCTTTTACTTTTAAAGCAGTCAATGTTTTGCATTCAACACTCTATAGCTGTCAAAACTGATGGCTTAATTCACTATATTTTTAATATCAGGCAGCCAGGAGATTAGAGAGCTCAAAGAATCCGTCGTGATGATCCTTATCACATTGGCTTATGATTAATTTTAAAAAATTCTTAATAAACGATTATACGATTTTACTAATTTTTTGGGAATCAAATGAAAGTGAATGAAATTTAAAATCCTTTCTCTTTCTTTTTTTTTTTTTTACATTTTCAGAGCCCAGAAAGAAATTTGAGTGATTTCATTCTTGAAGATAACTATTTGGAAGACAGCTGGGGCCTTAAATCAAGCATATTAACTGGGACTTCCTCGCATCCAGAAAGTATGATATATTATCATTCGACTTACAAATTTTAAATGTAATTTATCAGTATTGTCATGCAATCTAAATCCCAACATGAGAAGAGAAATTTATTTTGATGTTATTCTAATAAAATCAACATTTCAGAAAGCACATTAAATACTTCGAATTTGTCAGAGGCAATTTCAGATCAGCGGATAGTTTCCATGACGGCACCAAGAGCTAGGTATGTAATCTATATTTTTATAAATATTATAATAATTCGAGTGAGTTCTGATGATTATGATTTATGAGAATCTTTTCCACTAAATTTTCAGAATATATCGCTTCTGTTGGGTTTCTGATTCAGAACTGGATTCGATATCAGTTGACGGTAAATTTTTCATTGAACCATCTTATCATAGACAATGTAGGATGTGTAGATGTCAGATACTTGTCTTTTTATGATTTAATTCCTTATCATATAATTCAAAAGGCTTTATTTTAACTTGCATATACATATATATGGTCATTGCTGTCTTACAACATTTGATCGTTCAGTGCGACTTCTCAATGGCGCTATAATGATAATATGTGCTGGAAGTAATTAATCCAGGCTTTTATGGCTTGCGAATTCTGAGCGCAATATTTGAAATTCAATTAATTGAACGGAAGTACTAAAAAATCAAATACATTGCACATTAGCGCAGTGCGCTAGTTTTCAACATATATATTACAGGCAAAGAAGATACATCAAATTGCTCCAAATTAGGAGAAAGCAGTAATTTAAACCAAACCGATCTTAGCATGAATAATAGTATGTTTTTGTAGCAAAAACAGCTTCAAAATATTTACTAAAATTATGACGTGACTTTCCAGTCCTTGAATTACCAAGTTAATACATTCTTCCAAAATTTTCTATGAAGTCCAACGCTGATAAAGGGAATAATTTAGTTCACGTTCTCAATTCTTCTTGCAGGAACCAGTTTTGCAAGCAGCTTTTCCGAGAGCGAAGAAGAAATATATTGATCAGTCCATAGTTAACAATTATACAGTCGGTCTACCACGAAAAAAACATATGGATGTGAAATTATGCATTTTCTTCAAACATTGGTTTTTTCGAATTTTAACTTCAAATTTCCAATTCTAAAGATTTTACATACCAAACCTTAATCTGTTTCAACAGGATAGAAATGATGCTCGAGATATCGAGAACCTGATCAGTGAAATATTAAATAAGAATTTGTATGGTGACCGAAATTTAAAATATGGGCAAAGATTGCATCCGCAGGATAGATGCACCATTTAAATGGCCGAATAGTTCTTACTGACATCATTACCATCTTGTAAGATGAGTCATTTTCCGATATTGAACTCGAACATTTTTGAATTTGTTTCGAAAATTTAACGCTGTGGAAATCTATGGTTTCATTACATATCTGTCAATGCCCTCATGCGTAAATATTTTGCGTTTAAATCACGTAAATTTACATTGTGTTTACTTTAAATATAGCATACGTATTCTAACACAATCAAGTATGGCATAGTTTCAGAATGTATTTCTGAACTGGATTTACAACTGTGAAAACTGAATTTGCAAAGATAAAGGTGAATAAAATATTAGAAGATAAATCGCTCTGTCTCAGATGATGCTCAGCAGTGCTTATAAGCAACTCAGCAAAAAGAAATTTGTTTGTAGAGATTATCGTAACTTTGTAAGCTCGATCATCCCCATTATTCTATTCAGCTCATCTCACTACTTAGATTCAAGATATTTCATTCAGCTAAGAAAGAAAGTTCACCAATAATTTATTATAATGTAATAGACTGACTGACAACGTTCATACAAATTTATAAATTAAAACAAGATGACCAATAAAGTAACCGGAAGATTAAGTTAATCTAAAAATAAAAAGAAAGAAAAAAACATACAAAAATTAAAATCACAATAATGTGAACGATGGAGGAAAGTGTGGATTAAAATCAAAAAAAAAAAAATCCAATAATTAATAAAAAACCACAGAGAATCACAACTGGAATCAGATAATGCAACATATAACAATTTGAAAAATACTTTTAATATGATGCTTTCATATTCTATGTAACCTGAAATAAACCTAACTGTTCAAACGAATTTGATCCTGAAGAAATATAACAGAATCCAAAAGTGGCCAAAAACTAGGCAAATTCAAGGGCAATAATATGCCCGACAAATCTAAATAGTGATGGTATAAGAACTTTGCAATAGAAAAAAATAAAAAATCAGGAAGCAATAATTAATCGAAGGATACAACAAATGTCAGACAGAATATATATGAAATAATTATGCTAGCAGCTGTAATCTGAACCTGATACTCTCCCCCCTCTCCTCTAAAAAATAAAAGATGAGAAAATGACTTTAACTCTTCCCCAAATGATTTTTATCCAAAAACAATTGAAAAATGAAAAATTATTCGAAAAGGTATCAGACATGACCTATATAATGATGAATGGATTGTTATGTTTTCAAGCACAACTAAAAATATTTCGATGACAAAAATGCATGGCACTTCGGAGAAATGTATCATTACATGAGAAAATTGTACCAAGAACTTTTGCCCCATTCATTAAGAGATTATGCTCTTCTGCCGTTCAGCTTAATGAGCTAGCATTTCTTGAATAATTTAATTGGACTTCTTGCGGGAATGTTGGTCAGCCTCAGGAAGATCGCGCACCTGTAACCTTAACTAATGCGTTATTCGTAATATTTCTATCAATAATCAAGCGTTAGCAATAATATTACTTATCTATTAACTTTTAACTTCTGCACAAATGCCAATTCCTAGTTGTTTAATATATTGTAAGGGCTATCCACTTCTACTCAGCGAGATTGTCCAGATTATTCAGTGAATCAAAGCAATGGTACGACGGTTGGGATTTTGGTCTTTCCATGGGATATTTTTTTACACATTCCGAGAGTCGGCGGACACTTCAGTACATTGAAAGATCAAAATTCCAATCGCCATACCATCTTGTTTCATTCGTCTTCTTGGTTAAGTTATCGGTGCCACTCGACAATCAACAATGAGCAATGCAATCCAAAATTGCTTACAAATTCTGATAAACATTCTAGTCAGTTCTCCACAATAAGATATATAAACAAATTTTGTGGAAACATATTTAGATGAATAAATAATAAACTAACATCGTCGTTTATATGTTTTCTTCTCTTCTGCTGGATTCTAGGTTGCTTATCTATCTTAATCTTGCTATGTTTCTCTCGGTAGCGACGTACATGGAATAAAACAAAGTTCCACAACATATATAACTGTAACGCCAGAACGCATAACAAACTATTCAACCTGCAACAATATTTCTGATAACTTGAAAGATCGTTCATAAATGCTAGCTAATCAATTATACAGACAGAAGCATCCAATTAACATACATACAAAGATTACTTCTGCTTTGACAAAATTATCGACCAGAATAGCAAACATCATTTTAACTTCTCCAGTAAAAGAACTTGCCGGATGAACGCAGTATTGAAATTTCCATTAACTGGATCCACATAGGGAGTTTCATTGGAACGAAGCCCATACCATAATGTGAGTACAGCTAACACTGCGCTTGCCAATCGTACTAGCACAAATACAATATTCCAAATTTTGAAACTAAATTTTTATTGATATGAATACATTAATATAATCGAATGCCGATTTTTATCATGCAGAAAAGCATCTATTCCAACGCTTGTTGAAGTAAAAAAAAAAAAAGAAAATATGAAAAAATTAGGCATACAGCCTCAACTATTTCATTTATTCCAATGAAACAGTACCTAGAAGCAATAATAGATAAATGATGTCCACCTCAAAACATACTTTTAAGACACCTCAAACATGCTTTTAAGACAAAAAATAAAAAAAAAAATTTGAATGAACCCAGTCTTCGCAATGTTCCATTTTTCAGCAAAGTGAAATAGGCGCGTGAGATGGAAAACATTTTGTGAAACATATTCCAGAAAAAGGAGGGCTAAAGCAAGTCGATTGAAGCTGAAAAGAAAACCGCTGAGATAGAAAAACGATACTGCTACTTCCAACATACATTTAAACTGCAACAAAGAAAAATTCCCAAAATTGTAGGAAGGCTTTGAAATAAACAATGAACAAAGTATTATAGGACGAAATAGTAGAGAATAATTTTACTGGAAATACAAAGAATAAGGAAGTGACACAATTATTTTCAAAAAAACACTGTAATTATGGATGAATACCGAGACTTAGCTTTACAATTTTGTATCACTAAAATCTGTAATTCTTGTCAAGCTTAAAATATTATGTACATGAAAAATTCTTCCTTTTTTGTTACCTTTAAATTTCGAGTCGAAAATATGAAGGTGACAAAAAAGAAAAAATATGGTTGAAAAGTAAATGAAAAATTTACTTCAAAAAATATGCTGCAGTAGTGAAGAAAAGAAAAATAAGTGAGTACAGTGTTCGCGGTTGTATTTCATCTTTACGCACTCTTTGGAAATAAAATTCAGGAAACTGATGCAACCAATATGCAATCTGCAACGTATTTAATTTTTAAAATTTAAACATTAAAAGTTAGATAAAACAAAACAGTTTCAGAAAATTTGCAAGCCGGAAGTCATTATTTATATGCAACTAGTGCATAAAATAGCCAAACCTGAAAAATAAAAAAAAGTTTCAAATGAAGTGTCATATGACGATGGATTTCAGGATATCCAATCCACAATTTGGTAAGGTCGATATGCATTCGTAGATCATGCATTATATAGCCTATAAATTGTATCATCAAGAGTATAATACATGTTCGACAAAACACAAAAAAGATAATTTGGAATCTCCACCATAAATCATGCCTTCATCAAAAAAAGAGCAAGTGAAAAAATGTTAAGATAGTCATTCCAGGAAAAACAAGAAAATAGGAAATATCTAGTTTTGAAAAAAAACAACCTACCGCTGTGTATAACGGAATATAGAGCAAAAACGAACAGCTGTCCTGATTCAGCAAATTTACTCATTTTCGTTTTACTTAAATGAAGTTTCCGCTGCAATTTATCTAACACATATTCTTGCAAAATGGCATGAAGAGTAATCCATCCAATCGTATAAAACGCAACAGCTGCTATATCTTTCAGACCAGTTCGATAATAAGCTTGTGGTTCTACAAAAAAAAAAAGAAAATAGTTCTGTATAACGAATAAATTTAAAAACAACTTCCACAGACTACTTAGTGACGACTTCTGTCTTTGAAGACTAAATGGATATTCTTAATAATTTCTTTAATACATTCGCAAGACGGTGAAAGCAATTCAAAGGAACTAGGCCTGCATGGATAGCATGTATCGACTGGATTCTACCTTGAAAAGAAAAACCAGTACCGCTTTCCAGAATCAACTACATATTCAACGCAGAATAGCCAACAAGAAGCAGCAACCAGGAGCTGAGGCATACTGCTGAAAAGAAAATCAAACCATCTTAAAAAACCAATTTTTTTACTGCTTTGTTTAGAACACAACATACCGGAATCCACGATTAGCGGGAATGTGTCATTGTACTGCGGAACAATAAAAATGCTTGCGAATGCCGATGTACCCTATAAAATCATAGATTCGACTGAAAATTATTAGCCTGACACATTAGTTACAGAACTATTCCCGTATTTCTGCAGGAAAACTGAATTGTAAAAATGATTCTAGTGATGTAGCTTAGAGTTACTTTATGAATATTCATACTGTTGTTTTCCTGATGTTTCCGAAAAAAGTTACCTGAAAAAGAAGTCCAATGACAACGATCATCAATAAGCAGGACATGATGTCGCCATGATTTTGAATAATAAATTCATGAGACAGAAATGGTGGTGAGGTTTTCTTGCCGCGTCCTCCCATTGAACGACGCAATTCAACCATCGCTGAATAGGTTCAGATAACAAAGCAATATATTACAATTGCATCGAATCTATGTACAACGCAAAACACCTTTCAAGTAACTCCCCCAAATATCAAGAAGTTTATAAGCAAAAAGTTTGTTATACAATTCCATTTATCCAAAATATCTTTCCTTCCTCTGCTTCAATATCCCTTGTCAGAGTATGAAAATTGAACAGTGGATAAGATCAAGATAAGCAAATGGAATAATACAAACCATTCCTAGCTCAACCAACTAGAAATTATGCGGAATAATCTAACAGCTAGCATAGCAAAATGCATTAACGATGTCTACGCAACTTCATTGGGATCCGAACCTTCTTAGCTCAAGTGTCCATCAATACACGTCACATATCATGCACACCGCCAAATCACTCCGACTACCATCACTACCATCAACATCAATGCCAGTAAACCGATGATAAAACGGAAGTTTTGCGACGCTACGAACCCTATGACGGAGAGCAGTGGTTGCAGTCTAATTACTGTAACTCGTCAGAATAAAGGCGGTAAATTTGAAAGGAATGAAAATAAAGTTACAGTGGATGCAAAGGAGTAACTGTAAACGTCAAAGGCAGAAAAGGAACCATCAAAATACAGAGGAGGAAGCGTGACCTGAAGGTGCGAACAGATGAACATCTTTCAACTTCCACTTTTAAGCTGTCGGATGATCGTCCGGAAAGACTGTACTGCTGCCATTATCCTTCCACTTGTCCTTTACTTTACTCTCCTATGTGGCTATCAGTTATCCCCTTCGCACACTTATCCGATTTCTCAATCAACCATCCGGTCATTCGCCATCCATTCATTCGTATTTCACGTACTTTCGACAGCTCCTTTCATCTAATAAATGTATCTGGCAACAGAAGATCGAGCGAAATGAAATGATCATACAAAATGCATGCTTGGTAGGTGGAACATCACGGGGTCTTCGTTTGGCGGCTTTTCCAAATGAACAGATTCGAGTCAATTAGATTCAGTTCACCTTTTTTGCTTTTAATAATTTCGGATTTTAAGTTTGACAAAAAAAATTTTGGCAAAATGTGTATCTTTGAGTTTTTCTTAAAAATTTTGACGTTTCAGAATAAAGAAAAAAAATAGATTTTATCATTTTGATCACAATATGCATTTAATAACTGTTTTCTTTGATTATCAGTATTTCTCATAACTCGATCCAATCGATCTGATGTGTTGGACGGCGTTGCTTTCGGTGCAATTTAATATTACAAACTATTAATATAGTCTTATAAACTTAAATAGCTAACATTATTGTCACGAATGTTTTTCAGTTTTTTTTTCCTTCATTTATATAAATTAGCTGTATCCATCTACGCGTTGCTGTGGCCGGATGCAGCTAGTCTATATAAACAAAAATGTAAACGTTCATTACTTCAAAATCTAAGATCTCCGAAAATTCTACCTATTGCTTTGAAATTTTGATTCAACGTTACATTCGAATACGCGCATGTTTTTATATAGACAAGGCGTGTGTTTAAGAACTTTTGGACTAACTAGTTTTTCATAAAATTCGGAATTTATTGTTTACACAAAAAGATATATATTTGATGACCTTTTAAAGGTCATCAAATATATATCTTTTAGTAAAAAATAAATGATTTTGAAATTTAAATGATTTTGAAATTTAATGATTTTGAAATTTAAATGATTTTGAAAACTTAATGATTTTGAAAAAAAAAATAAATGATTTTGAAATTTCAAAAAAAATTAGTAAAAATAAATGATTTTTGAAATTTTCGCTGGTTATTCAAGAATATTTTCCAATTTTCAGCTTTACTTTTTATAAAACTTGCAATTTATTGTTTCTGCAAAACGATATTTGTTTGTTGACGTTTCAAACATAAAATTAGTAAAAGAAGTAAATTTGAAATTTGAAATACCTAAGTAATCACACACGAAAAATTTGCATTCAGTGATTGGTCGAATATTGTTTTCGATGATTATCGTCATTTTGAAACGATGAGTTCGGAACAAAAAATAAAAGAACAGACTTTGCTGTTATTAAGTTTTCATCTTATAATCTGGGTAATTCACTAGAAATTAGAGTTATGGTTTCTTTTAAATATTTTTTTTTGAAATGTTGTGAGTGATAGACGGATTGATAACTGGAGCCAAAAACTATACAGAAAAAAAACTGTCTTAACTGTATCCTTTTCTCCTACTTCTCTCAAATAATTTTAGATCTCTTAAGATAAATTCAAAAAAATGATTCGTCCAATTATTCGAAAATCCATCATTTAAAACCGTCAAATATTTCGACATTTTGACACCACTTTAAAACCTGGCAACATAATCATCCATAAATTATTATAGCTTAAAATTAATTCTTGGTTATATTAAGTTTAATAAAAAGTTTGGTTAAAATCCGTGAAAATACTTCTATTGGAAAGTGGTTTATCCTTCTCTCCTCAAACATCATTAAACTGCTTCGAGAATAACAGTAGTTATCGGCAAAAGTCGTTGACGAATGCTGAAAGTTCCTGTCAAACCCTTAGCTTCAAGAATTAATGTAAAATGAGTTTAGTCAGTGAATATTTTCACGTATTTCATCCGAAAATTTTTGTTAAATTTGATATAATTTTTTTTTTGTTTACTCATATGATTTAATTTCAAAAAAAGTCTTTTGCAACTTGTTGGAATGCATAAAAATATATCAGTTAAATTTTGAAAAAGGGAATGGTGCAAAGAGAGAGCAATAAGAAGCATTTAAAAGAAGAATGGGAATCATGTCAAAGTTCCATGCTGACATCAGAAATATTTAAGTGAATTTCTTATTTTAATCTGCTTCTCAAATCTGATGGGATGCTTACACCCATGAAATTGCTCCATAAGTATCGATTTCTACTTCATTCAAAAAATATGCTCTCCGTGTTCCTTCAAATTATAACTTATAACTACAAATAATTTTTCGGATTTCTAATATAATTATTCCAGATGTATGGAACATTTAAGCTAATGTTAATCTTAAAAGAGACAGTAAGATAACACCGAGAAATCATATCGTTAATTACATTATCTTAATCAAGAAGATTCAGGTAGGATTATACGCTTAAAGTTGATAAAATTAAAAAAAAAAATATAAGTTAAGAACTCGATACTCTCATGAATGTCAACTCCCCAAAATGTATTTCCCTAAAAATAGCGGAACTGATAACTGTTACCTAAATTATCTAAATTATGTATAAGGCATATGAATCTACCGAATAGATTTGCTCAACAATCGAACCAGCGATGCTAATATTAAACAGATTAAATAATATGATTAGGAAGACAGAGAAGATATTTAATGGATATATGCATTCATTATGATGTAGATTAATTGGTAACTGTGCAAGAATATCATCAATTTGTAAGATGTCGTCATTTCGGAACTGCTGAAAATTAAATACTAAATTGGATAAGAAAGCAGTTGACGATTGTAATGAGTTTCTGACCTAAATCATCGAGTTCGGTCATTTTCATCTGTCATTGAATCTTAAATGATGCACGGCATGTTTTGAGCGTGCTTTTTTCTTTCCGTGAAGTTTTTTATTCAATCTGATCACAATCACCAATTTATCTATCTCTGATATTATTTGTTTCTTAACTATCATATGACTCATTTCGGCAAAGACAACAATGCTTGAATTCAACCATTTTATTCCGTGCAAAGTGGGAATGTAAGTAAAAGATACTGGTTTCTGTCGCTCTCGAAAGAGCGACTTACCAAAATGGAGAACATATACTGTCATCTTGATTATGCTTTCAACAGTGCCAATAGAATCAAACCAGACAGTCACTTCAAACCGAACATTCTAGACAGGCATTTCCTCATAGATTCCAGTGTGTGGTAAATGATAGAGTCATCTTCTTCAGTCTTTACATATCAGCAATATCTACATTGGACAGATCACTAATCAGTGATGATCAGAAAGATAAGGAAAAGATATGTTATGGATAGGCACTCCCAGTGTGATGTACTACATTTAATCTGGCATTCATTTGTGCAATTCCACTTCGTTCAATCCTTTCTTCCTGAAAATTTCATTGAATTATGCTGGAAATGAAGAAAGACTGAAACTGGAACTTATTAGCAAACTTACATCTGGAACTTATTAGATCAAGGTAAGCTGAAAACTAAGAAAACAACATATTATGCCACACTTTCAATGAAGAAAATTTGATATAATTCTGAAGCAACGTTTAGATGTCATTCAGTCTTTCTTCACTTCCAGCATAACTCAATGGAATTTTGAGGAAGGAAGGTTTGAACAAACTGGAATTGCACAAATGAATGCTAGATTAAACATTGTGCATCACAGTGGGAGTGCATATCCATAATATATCTTTTCTTTATCTTTCTGATCATCACTGATCAGCAATCTGTCCAATATTGTCATCGCTGGTATGCTAAGACTGGAATGAATTAATATGATTCGGAACTACATAATAAGACTACTACCTGACTGACATGTTTGATCCCTTAATGAATTACTGGATTGATTGTCAGGTCTGTATTTTCGACCGTTTCTATTGGTAGTAGTCGTGTTACTGTTGGTTGGCAATCATCCGTTCTGTCATTTTTTGGAAAATTGCTGTTTCGGCAGCAACAGTATGTATCGACAATGGCGGATCTGAATCTCAAGTATGCTCATTACATAAATTAATAAATTCATATTTTCAGTCAATTTGACGAATTTCTGATTAATCGCTGCAAAATCCTGACGATCATCTGAGAATATTTGCTTCACGTCATCATTTTTGTCCAAAACGAAAAAAAAATCATAGAATTACATTATAATTTACGAAGATTTCATACTGTGCTAATTGATTTATTCATCTTAATCGACAGGAAGAATTCATTATTGGAGAAAGCATGAAAAAATTCATGACAGGAAAGCACAGGAATACAATACAAGTTTTAAAAAAAGTTGTAATATTTTTAATCCATGAGTCGGAGTTATGGTTACTTTTAAAGCTTTTATTGAAATGTTGGGAATGAAATGAGAGGCGTATTGATAACCAGAAATATATAAAAAAAGACAGATCTTTATTGTATTCCTACTTTCATCTTGCACATATTTTTATAATTTCAATTCATTCACCCGTTCTTCTTGGGAATCCCATTGTACTGTTTTGAAAGCAAGAAATTGAATAATATCTGACTGGCTTTAAGTTATCGTTTAGTTTGATTAATGAGATGAACCTTTTCTTCGATCCATCAGTAATTGTACCATGAATATTCTTAGTAAAGTGATAAATTATTGCTCTCTAGCGTTTTGCGAGAAAATTGAAGAATATAATAAAGAAATGGCTTTTTTATATATTTTCTGATTATCAATCCATTTATCATTTCAGTCCAATATTTCAATAAAATGATTTGAAGGAAACTATAAACTCCAAGTTATGCATTAAAAATATTGCAAATTTTTTTAAAATTTGCATTGTATTCTTCGTGTCTTCTTTCATACTTTCTTTCGCAATGAATTTTTTTACACTAAGATCGATTGGCTAAATGAAATTTTTGCAAATTATAATTTAATCCCATGACTTTTTTCAGATGAAACGTTTTGAACGAGAAAGATTATTTAAAGGAAGTATTTTCAGATGATTGACAGGACTGTGTAGTGATTAATCAGAAATTGATAAAGTGATGGAAAATCAGATTTTATCAATATATGCAGTGGGTCGGATTAGATTCAGATCCATTATTGTAGTTGTTGGAACAACGACTTTCCAAAAAATGACAGGGCAGATGATTGCCACCCATAAATAATGTAACTACTATCAATAGAATCGGTCGAACAAACGGACTTTACAATTAGGCCAGTCATTCATTACAGTGATCAAACAAACCATACAGATAGTAGTCTTAAATCGGCAGAGCCAAACTACTTCGTTCCAGACTTATTTTACCAGCGATGTCAGTACTGGACAGCTTACTGATCAGTGATGATCGGAAAGATAAAGAAGAGATATATTATGAACACACATTTTTCAATGTGATGGACGCTAACTGCACAATATTTCATTTGAATTTATTTGTGCAATTTCAGTTCTTTCAGTCTTCCTGAAAATCTAATGTGTTATGTTGTTGGTGAAGAAGTGGATGACATTTAAAAACTGGATGACATTTGAACTCCTTTTTCCTTGCATAATTAATTATTGGACAATCGTTTACAATAATTGATGACTCATCCAAGATTTGATGTAGCTTAATATTTTCCTTCCTGTTGATATTCTTAAGACAAACGAAAATCATAAAAAGGGTAACGAAAAGATCGGAATATTGCCAATAACGTCAATTAAAGTTAATTAATTCTTACCAGTACTTTTCCATGTAGCTAATCGAAAAGTAATTTTAGATGGAGTATCTCATACATAGGTTAATTTGACCGAATTTTTGATGGATGCGATGAACATTAGAAGTACAGTTGTTACATTAGGAATAATTCTGCTTAGAATATTGTACAAATTACAAATTTCAAAATAGATTGGAAGCTCGCTTCCAAGTTCCTGATTAAAAAGAAATTAAATTGGCAATGAGTAATGATATCATAAGTGGAACGCAAAATAGTCCCGTTGTAATACTTTTGAGAAGTAACAAATTAACTCTATCTGGTTCATAATTTAAAATATTAGTAAGTACTACAGCAAAGTACCTGTTCTGGCCATTATTTGTTTTGGGAATTGTCCTGATAGACGAATTTGATATAGACATACACGACAAGAGTTTATATAAAGCATTGATGTTGCTATTTATAACTACAGTTTCCGGATTTAATAAACAATAATAATCAATAATAATAATTAATAATAATAATAATAATAATAATTATTATTATTATTATTATTATTAGTATTTGTTATTATAGTAATAATAATTAATAATAACAATAGCAATAGTAATAATAATAATAATAGTAATAATAACGATAATAAATTATTTCATATATAGGCATAAACCATTTCATCCAAACCATGTAATAGTTTGAACCCATAATTCAGAGCAGAAATGTACAAAATATTAATAGTCCTTCTGTAAAAATCAAAATTTTTGTTCTGCATATTTAGGATCTGACATAGAAATAGAAGAAACTGAAGTACTCATGATCTGAAAGTAATGAGTGCCCATTAATTTTTTTTACTGCAAGTTGCTTGCGTTACAAAGTTTTGGCTGATCGATATTTCGCAGCATGAAAATTGGCTTGCCAATTTTCAATTGCAGTACGTGCGGTGACATTATTGTTTTGACAGATCGAGTGAATTCAAAAATTGTGTTGGATAATTAACCGTTTCATCTGCTTCCACAACAGTATCTGATCGACCAGAATAGCTTGCTCACTCAGGACTTGTATGTGACCGCCTCGCTTTGAATGTTAGATTGAATAATATTGTTAAGTTCGTAGATTTCTTCGTTCTTGGCTGCAAGAATAGCTTGCTCACTCAGCCAGTTGTGATTCTCACAATTGGTCTGAATAATGGGAAATACTTTTTCAACCAATTAAAAGTTATGAGGCAATCAAATTCGTCCTAGGGTTAGATCAGCTGGCACCTTTCCGTTCTCAGTTTTCAGCAACTGATGTGAGAATATCTCATTGGTCGATCGTTTTGCAGCTGAACACGCATATTTGTAGTTAATTTTGGCATCTTTATGTGTCGCCAAAAAGTGAAGTATTTCAGGCATGCATTTATTTCGTCCGCTAGTGCCGATCGAGCCTGACATTTCCACGCAAATCTTGCAATAATCGATCAGGAGCCTCGATCTAATGAACATTGAACCTTATCAAACAAGAATAAATGAAAATTATTGAAAAAAAGACTGCCATTTTCAGAAATTTTCTAAATTAAATCATAATCATTTATGTTTATTTGCATTTGTTTGTTTGCCTATTTCTCTCATTTCATAGTTGTTGTTAGACAAAGTTAGTTTTTTAATGTTATTCATACCTCCGAATTTGCTGTACAATTCAGTATACAGGCCACACCTTCAAGAACTTCATAGTCCGAAAAATTTTTAAACTTGAATTATCTGAATATTATTTGTGCTAATACTTGAATACTTTATCGAAATAACGATCTTTTCATGGTATTTAATTGGATAGAACGAATTCACTATGTATACCGCTTTATCTAATATTTAGAAGATATGACTTCTTCCTAATATTTTTCGAAATGAATTGCAATACTGAAGTATGCTCATATTTCTTCACGCCTCACACGATACTTTTTTGAATTTTTTCTTATAAGCAAATACATCCCTGTTGCATAATTATATTCTAAAAACATAAATATCTGTATTATGGATTACAAATCATACAGATAGCTGCTGATAATAATAAAGATTTATATAATTTTTTTAGGTTAATATGTAAAAGCAGATATACTGCATGTATCCTCATACAGTTAGTAAAGCATTTACTCAGTAATTATAATTATTGTAGTATTTTATTAAAGTATATAAATTTAAAATTTAAAATATTATTGAATGAATTATCATTTTTTTATTATTATAAAAACTGATATTGAAGTGCATGAATTTAAAAATTTTTAAATCAGCTCTTCGAATGTATCTAGAAGTAGTTGTCAGATTATCAAATGACACTTCTTTATTTCTCTGAGTCAATTTTGACAAATTTAACAAACTACTGAAATGACTAAATCGAAATATGTCGCAAATAAAAGCTCTCAAGTTCGATTCTACTTGTAAAAACTTTTATCTTTGAACTGATGCAATTTCTTTACATCATTTCCAGCATTATAGCAGCTAAAAATAAATGCTTATAAAAAGAAATATTCTTCATTTCCACGCAACTCTATGATGCAGTAATGTAAAATAAGATCGCTTTACTGCTTTTGCATATTTAAGCTTTGCTAATTATCAAAAAAGCGAAACCTCTTGATAAAAGTAAAAAAAAATCCGCTTAAATAAATTTACAAAGTGACCACATACGATTGACAAAATATTGCGAAGCTCATTTGACAAAGAATATCATTAAATCAAATTCATCATCAAGAAGTGTTCTTCATTTACATTTATGTTAACTGAAGATGAATAGCTGGCCGAATATTAGTTTTGTGGAGAAAGACCTGAAGGTAGCTAACTGCTGTTGTAGAATTTTCTAGATGCTTGTTTGGTGGTTTTATTGATTAACGGGAGATTTGTTTTTGGCCTATATTAAAGACAGATAATTACCCGAAAATATAATTAGCGCGGTCGATTACTTGGTTTTCTTCATTATTCAATCAGAGGACTATTTCTGAAATGTTCATTGAGAGTTTTATTCGATCTGATTAAGGTTTATTTCCGTTCTGATCGTATTTTGTATTGATTGTTCTTTCTAAGAGTTTTTTCCTCCAATAAGAGTTTATGATTGATCTGATGGTTATAATGGCACTGACCCTTCTGGTTAATCCCAATTCTTTTTATAGTAGGAGTTTGTTTACTACATGCAACCCTAATTAATTTATAACATGTTAACTTTAATAAAAAGGGAGTTTGTTTACTGCTTGTCAAGCATGACATAATTTAAAATATATAAACTTACTGCAAAGAGAATTTATTTACACCATGTTACTTTAGCAAAGCACAATTTACAATTTGTTAACATAGCACAAAGGTCAAAAGCTTGGTTATACCAAATATTTCTTTAATACGATGATTCTTTGATTACTTCATCATACCTACAATTTGCAAAAAATTTTGGTTTTTCTGACAACTCTAGGGATTTTAAGAAGTGGGTAAAGCCTGGAGAGAGGTAAGTACAGGCAAGGAAGGAGAAAAAAATAAAAATGGAAAGTTGAAGCAGCAATCATTTACTAAAACATTTGAGTATTTATTAATAGTTCATTGTTTGCTGATGATATATAATGAATTTAAATAGCTTTAAATCTAGGTTTAAGGAAAGCTATAATTGCTATAGCTATAATTGCTTTTAAAAATTTGATGCCATTGTGTTTGACGCTGATTTTATCGTACACCAGCTTTATGAAGTGGATAAGGGCATAATAAGTTACGCGAAGAAAATTTTCCTTTAATGGTAGTTAATAGTGAAACAGATAGAACAGTATTATCTAAATATTTTCTAATAACGGGCCGCTACATAAATAGTTTAAATATAATAATCATTCCATAACTTTATCGCGAAGATTTTGAAGATATGCTAAAAGTCGTGAATTCAAGAGACAAAAGTTAGGTTACCAAAGCAATAAAAAGTGAATTAAAGAAAATGAATAAAAATTAGTAATTATTTGATATGGAATTCTTTGAATTATTATATAACTAATTAGATAACAGACCATTGTTGATATCAATGGCGACTGCTTAGCCTTAAACCTGAATTAATGATGGAGTATAACTTGTTTTTATCCAACATAACTTGTTTACCATGAATCAATAATATCTTCCTAGGACACTCTGTTATCCGACGTAGAAACTTTTTAATTGGCGGACTGAATGCATTCAAACACGACTGCACATGAAATCCGAAAAAAAATTCACAAAATTAGTCGTTCCCAGCATTTAGCTACAATTGTGAAACTTACATGATCATTGTTTTTGTTCTCACATCCGCAGTGACGTGTCCAGATTTGATTTGTGCGAGGGAACAAAAGCTGAATCGAATTTATTTTTATATTTTATTTAAAATTTTAGCTGCTTACATTTTCACCATCGTAACAAAACGTAGGAAAAGATTTCTTGAAAATTCTACTTGATTAACATCCTGTTTGATTGCATCATGCTGCTATTGGGACAGACAATCTGACTTGTTTTTCTTCTTTTTCATCAATGATAAAACAGCTCGTTTGCTTATTTCGTTTAGCTTTTTTTGCGTGAATTATTCATCGTCAGATTGGCATTGCTCATTTTAAAAGATTCTCCTTCTAACTCATGCTTGCTAATACATGTGTCTTCAATTCTGAATTGACGGCTCATTTTCTGATTTGTTCTAATTGATCAATTTTATCATGAAATGTTTGAAATGAGTAGTTTTAAGTGGTTGGTAATATAATACTGAAGTTTGGTGACGAGAAATGTAGTATCTGTTGTCTTAGGCTTCACTTTGAGTACACTATCTATTTCAATATTCGGGCAAAAACTATGTTTGGATCCATTTCAGAGGATCTGCTTAACGCAAGACAAACATCTTAAACACCCGCCCCTAGTGCTAGTAAAACCTACAGTTCCGAATACAGTTCAAAGAAATGCTGTAACATTTAATTTTGATGGTTCGAAATCTCCACAGAATATAAACTTGTTGACGCAATTAACAACCATCTCAAGGCATGCAGATGCAAGAAGACTAGCGGAGCTTAACTGAAAAGTTTAGTGCTGTCTTCAGAATATACACAAATCATCCACCGTCAAAAATATTTCCTATATATTCGTCTAATTTCATGCACAGTAATGGATATAATGGTTAGTTTCAATTAGGAATAAAAAAAATATGGAACTGACTTTTCATAAATTTTTTTGCTATTTGACGATAGAAATATTTGGGATCATGCGTAGGGAGTTGAAAGACTGACATTCTTGGGTTCAAAATGATATCGTCATATTCAAAAATTTGAAGCTAAGATCTGCTCGAAACTGGAATTTCGGATGACTTCATCTTAGAGATGTATGCAACGGATAGGCATTTTAAAGATTAGTGACACTTGGGTGAAAAAGATAGCATTTGTGGTTCAGCTCGCAATGAGAGATGATTCTTCAAAATACTTGCAAACCATAAAGTGTTTCATACTCTCGCAGATATGGACCAACTTTATCAAAAGATTGAATATCAATCACCGTCTCTACTTTTAAGCGATTAAGATTCCTATATTTCTGGATACGATTCTATAGAAGAAAATTTTGCCTATTTCGCTCAATTAATTACAGATATTGTAAGACAATTAGTATCGAGGTAAACACATTTGCAGAATTATACGTAAGTAAATTTTAGAGGTAGTAACTCATAGCTGTTCTTCCACATGCTTTTGTAGAATAGTTCACGCCTGTGTGACTTTATGATAAGCAAATATCTATCATCCATCAATTCATCTATTTGTCCTTCTACAAAATTCATGCATTTCCATTTATTTAAATGAATCTGTGTATCTTACGAGCATTTTTTAGTCCATCACTACTCCAAATTCAGCTCTTTCGCAATGAATGAAGTTTAGTATTTCAAATTATGTTATATTCTTATTCTCTATCAAATGTCAGGACGACAGTGAGTCGTAATAGAGTTGCTTAAGTTGAGAAATTTGGAAATTTGAATCCGTAATGAGACAAGCAAGTGCAATGTTTATATGAATGAAAAATAATGTTTCGAGCCCATTCCATTATCAGTCGCTTCTGTATCTCACCATTTATTTACATGACTGTGTCTCGTATTGACTACCAAATATTTATAAGTTGGTTAATTAATATTCTCTTTTCAAAAATCTCTACTTGCAGTAGTGGTTTCACCCAAGAAAGCTACTTTTCGCTGGGAAATTCAGCAGGTCAGTTTCTTTGGTCCAATATTTTTCTGCAACTCTATCCCAATCTGATTTTTGAAAAGGCTTACTATTGATAGTTACTGTTTGAGGCTTACTATTGATAGTTACTGTTTGACAAATAATGGTAATGAATTGTCAAGTCTCGATTTATATTTCCATATACCAAATACATTATCAAGAGCGCTTGAAACTTTTTGTTTGACTCATTACAATTTAAAAAAACAGACACTTTATCAATGAAGAACTTACAGTAAAAAAAAAAATTGATGAATATAACGTGTGAAAAAATAGACTCACTATAGCACTAACTTTGATGATATCTTGAATAAAAGTACTTTTTTGTAAAATTTATCGTATTTTTCAAAATTTTCGGAGTTTTAAATCGAGTAATTTAAAAATTTAAAGCAATTTGAAGTCTTATTTTGAGAAATATAATTTTAATTTGACTGCAAAATCTGTCCAAAATGGCATGATAATGAGATGATAATCTGTAAAGTAGTAGTCGCTAGGAGGGGTTGCTCTGTGTAAAACGTATATTTATCACTTCTGTGTGAAAGCGATTGGGGAAGGATTTCAAGTCTGCAAGAAAGCGAAAGAAGTAACCAAAGCTAATCGCTAACTGCAGCACCTCCATTAGTAACAACAGCTACATCAATGGCAATACCAGCAACTTCATCCGGACAATTGTTCTCATCGTCTTTAGTTCACTATCTTCTGTGCTTGAAACCCGCTGTAATTTTGAATCCAACAGTATTATTCCTCTTCGTAAAAATTCTGACAGTAATCCGGTTTCTCCAAATTCATCTGATTATTTCTCATCGATAGTACATTTGGTTTTCTTTCATTCTTAATATTTAAAATTTTTCATTTTAAACTTTTTTTTTCCTTTTTTTTTTTTTTTTTTTTTTTACAACACTTACCCTCCTTTCTTTTTTCTATCTTTTATTTTTCGGTTAATATGAATTCACACACTTTGCACTCCAAAAAACTTCGAACGTTAATCTTTCATTTAAACTGTTCTCGTTATTTTATTTGTGGAATCTTATGAGTACTTTCTGCATCTATGAATTACGAGACTTTAAATCTTCGTCTTGATAAGTAATAATTCAAAATGAATTAGTAAAATCATTAAAGAATAAGATTAAGACTTGCCAAGTATAAAAAACTTTGTCCCCAGAACTTTTTGGAAACGATCGATCATACGCAAACTGTAATTTTCAATCATATTAATGCATTTTGGAACTATATACTAATGTAGTAATGTAGAAATGAAAACTGATGAAACTGCATAGCTTTTCTAAAATCGGCAAAATTTTTTTATTAGATTTCCAATACTGCGAAAGCTCTGTGTATGAAGAACATCTAAATTTGCCTCATTGTGCTCATTGTGCACAGATGCTATACTAATTTCTTGTTAAAATTTCATACTTATCTCATTTTATTGTTTTTAAACTTGCAAAGGATTGCTGGATAAGCATACAATACTGAATAACTTAGTAGTCACTGTATTTCTTAAAGTTTTGATCGTTCATTTTTCTCCGAATAGTGTTATCTCATTTTTTTCATTTCTTCTCATTGATTTGAAGATTTGTTTCAAATATTTCTATTTGGATGTACATATGTTTCTTTTTTTGGGAGACACAGAAAGCGAAAGAAAAAAAAAAGATGAATTGAAAGGAGGCTGTCTTGAAATCCATTAAATACTTTTGACTTGCTTATGCATTTCCATCAATCATAAGACAGAAATATTTCGTAGAAGCAATAGCAATAGCGAGCTTTAAAGTATAAGGAAGAAAAAGAAATATAATATTTAAAATTGTTTCTAATACCATTTTCCTATTTGCGTCCCATTTCCATATTTCTTTGCCAATTGGTTTTATTTTTCTTTTTTTTTTTTTTGTCGTAGTAAAGTTTTGACATTTTGACTTTCTGTTTCACTGAAGTTATTTGCAAATGTTGGTTACTATTACTAATACATTTATGTGTCATGCTCATAGCTTTGAAGAATGTCAGAATCGAACCAAAGTTGATTAATATTCCCGACTTCTTCACCCACATGCATAGATCGCAATGTTTCTACATAGTTTTTCAAGTTGGCAGAAAAATAGGCTATCTTTTGCTAAAAAATAGGCTATCACTCAAACTTAATAACTCTGCTAGGATGTTTTTATTCAAATTTATAAAGGAATCTCTGCAGAAATGTTAAATGTTTGAATTCAACTAGAATATAAGCTTTCAGGCTTCCGATGGACAAGAAAAAATTCTAGAAAAACCAGGATTTAAAAATGAGCAGGTAAATTCTTTCTCAAAAACTATTTATTGTTTGTTTCCGTCGAAATGGCATGTATGTTATTAATTATATTCGTTCATTCGTCAGTCTGTCCAGTCCACATGTTTGTCATATCGTCCTCTTTTTATGATAACTTATTCATGTTTTCTTTTGCAATTCAGGAATCTTTTCAAAATTTTGGCCTTCATACCTGATTACAGTTGAGGAAAAGCTGGTTATGATGGAATATATATTCCCTAAAGTAAGCCAAGCAGTGCCTTTCTCCAATATTTTCTGGAAAAGCCTGTCATCACCACTTTACTCCTGTTATGAATTATTTTACTTCGTCTTTCAAACTAATTATTGTTTTCTTCTGAGTAAAATCAATTTTTGTGCATCATTAAGTTTATCAAAAATAAAAAAAGAGAACTGAATGTCTCCCGAAGTGAAATGTTTTACAAATTGTCGATGGTTTCAATTATAAAACTCTTGAACTTTAACCATGTAGGGGACACTTTTTAAGCATTTTACGATTTTCTGCGTAGTAACAAGGAGAAAGTATAGATTTTTTTTTTTTAAATATATTAAGTTTAAAAACTTTCCAAAGTTTTCAGATTATAAATTTACTGCAAAATGAAGATTGAGAAATTATTAATTGTGGTTTAGTATGTTGTATATCAATGATTTAAATAATTATAAATAAGAACAAATAAGAATAACATATATGAATATGTTAAGGACGGATTTCAGTTCACAATGTGATGTGTTATAAGATATGTAAAAGTTAATGCAAAGTGAGAAAAAAATTCAAACAGTGCAGTAGGATTTGAAATGCTACCATGCTTTCTTCTTGGTCATTAAAGACAATGCCTTCTGAGAGCTATTATTAGCTTGATTGACATTTTTATGTTAGTAAATGTTGCACTTCTTCCGTCAAAATTCCCGAATCGAGATTTTTTTTTTTTTAAAATTTATTCAGAATGGCTCCTTCTTATAGGCTAGAGATTTCAATCAATTTGATCTTTGAATCAGAGAATTTTTATTCAGTTCAATAAAGTGTTATAAATCGCTACTTCCATTTGATATAACTCAATTGATATTACACAGAGAATGACCAATACTTGAGAAATGGTTTTAGTAGCAAAAATAGCGGAATGATGGATCGATGAATGTTTAAGCTTAAAAATTTTGCTTTAGCTCAATCAACTTGAAGCAACTGTAATTTTCGTAAGAGATGAGAGCGTATAGTACGTTCAGATATTGACAGTACTGTTGTAATAAATGTTTGTGTTTACAGACGATGATCGGAACAATACCGCTCCGGCTACCAATGCCACCACCACCACCGCCACCGCCACCTCCACCTCCACCATCAGGCATACAAGTTAAGCCAAAAAACGGGTCTTCTTCATCTAGTGGGACGAAGTGGACGTTGCGAACCGAAGCAAGAGATGGTGGTAGCGAAAATTCGATGAAACTGAGGGCAGAAGGCACCATTGAAATACCAAAACCTCAGTCAGTTGCTTCTCTTCGTGAGCAAATTGCAAGGAAATTGGAGGTTAAAATGCCACCTACTTCATCACCTCCAAGTGGCAGTATGACAACTGGTAACGGTCGAACGAGATCGCAATTATCGCTTCCCGACTTGAATGGACAAAATTCATACGTTTCGCAGCATAATAAAGTATCGATTTTACCACATTTGGTATCAAAAATGTTGAAATCTGACAGCAATCCTCAATCACCCAGTCAGACAGCACTAGAGAAACAGTTGTCGGTTGTACATGAACCGATGGAACGGCACATATCCTGCATAACACCGGTACCATTCAACCGTACAGCGACGCTTTCTTCCTCAGTTATCATCTCTCCGAACATTCGGAATATTTATTCCAACAATACATCCGCCGTCGTACCGACTACATTTTCATTACGAACAATCGCCCACAATTACGAGGAGAACAATGATTACACTTGTTTCTCAACCAATGATAGGACAGAATCGAGCCAATTAAGCGATTACCAAAAATTGAACTTAGTCAAACAGGGAGTTGACGATCGTCCACAACCTTCCTTCCTTTTTGCAGCAGCATCTGCTGCTAATGGTACTATCAGTTTCCATAGTAGCAATGTAAATGAAAATGCTACTAACGTTTCATTGACACCGAACCCGCCACAATTCTTAATCAACGGCTATAGTAAAGATAGAAATAAGATGACTGTTGGAGACCTGGAAATGCCTACACCCATCATTCATAATGATATTTTTCCAGCAAGTAATATTAGGACCGAAATTGCTCAGGAAGTAGAAAGCCAACTTGGTGCTTCATCGTCATCCACAGTAACAACGTCAACACCACCATTCTCGAAACCAACAGAGTTGAGAACCAAGACGCAGTCTGAAAGCTGTTCTCCCCATCAGTTGCAATTAGAACAACAAAATCAGGCAGGAAGCGTCTCATTAAGAAGTTGTAACGGTCTCCTCTCTGCACGAGAACAAGAATTTAAAGGTGCCTCAGGCACGATACCTCGTTATGATGCTCAAACTGAAAATTCAAGTTGGTACCGCACAATGTTCAAGAAAATGCATGTAGTTGATCAGTTAGGCAAGTTATTTCAAGAATTAATATAATCTCAAAGAATCCTCTATGAAAACAAATAATTCGTTGTATTTTTATAAGAATCTCTAAAAGGAATCAGGATACCTTCACGGTACCATCATCTTTTACATAAATCACTGGATTTGTTTTCAAATTATCTCTTTATGTTTGCAAATAGTTATCCTTCATTACCGTTCATTACTGATATTATGATCCCTATCCTTATCATCATTCACTGATTACTTATTTGATATCAAATCAAGCCATCTAGTTTCACGTCATTTCACTGTTGCTTATTTGTTAAATGTATAGTTCTATATGATATTGTTGTTACAAAGCACTGAACCAACTATAATACATCTGGCACTGGAATTGCTCCGAAATTGGAATGAATGGAAGCATTTGAAATGCTATCATCCCTTTTTCAAAAGCGAGCTTTTAAAAGAATTTCAAAAGAAAACTTTTTCTGATATCTTCTTGGCGCAGAATGGGTGTTGTGTATGCAGCCCAGTGGGAGAAGTGCTTCGTCCAGGCCACATGGCACATAGTCTAACCATATTTGCCATGAAACCCACTCCAGTGCTTCACAACCATTGCATCCTCATATCTTAGCCATTTCCTTGCTTAGCTGGGACCTTTTCCCATAGCTTTGTTTCATTTATTTGCATCACAATTATCATAACTTTTGTTGAAAAAAAAATGCACACGAAAATATTTATCTGATACTTAATTACTCTGCTCGTCCGTACTTTGTTCTATCTTTGCAACTGTTCAACGAATTTTTTACAATTTAATAATTTTTCTCTTATCTTGTTACCATGCGTTCTTAAAATTCTTACTAATTAATAATATTAATTATGATAAAGTATAGCGTGTGCGAAAAAATATAACTCATAAAAGAAACTTAGGCTTAGTTCAATTGTTAATTTCCCAAAAATGAGTAATTATTATATTTGCTATAATTACAAAGACTTCCGTTAATATTTAGGAAATGATGCTGATAGAAAAAAATTTTGATTGGATTTTACTTTCAAAATTTGCATAAAGTATAATACAATTTTATTTATTATTATTTTTTCTTTTCTTTTTTTTTTTGAGAAATGTTTACATTTAATACTTAATATTAACTAGAGTACTATCTAAATTCAGCCAGTAAAATAGTAATGATAGTAGAACAAAGTTTAGCTGTGAAAGTTCCAAGTCCCGACTGTATTATTATAATATTATGGATTAAACTGCCAAAAAATCATTCTAATTCTATTTATTGTGATAAAAAAATAAATTGAGAATGATAACCGTGTTCCGAATATCGATTTTTAAGATCATAACTTTACATAAATCAGCAAGTTTTTCACATCATATTTCCAAATCCGATTCTCTTTCAACTATTTCACAATACTGTATTCGAGTAATGGATTACTTATCGATTAATGGAAAGTATAGATGTTAATATGATAGGATTTTTTGAACTTTTCCAAGCAAGTTTAATGGAATAAAGTTTCCATTTTGAGTGGATATGTCCTTCTTCGATCATCCCTGCACATCAAGTCTGCATTCTGGGAATAAACTGCATTGAAATGGTTGGAAAATTAAGGAAATTCTTCTTCGCCTCCATTACCATTTCATTTTTTGTTTTGATTGGAGTTTCTCATTTGGAGACACACCGGAAATATCGTTCCACACCGGTCGTCTTTCCTTAAAAGAGATCTATGTATAAATGTGTGTGTGTGTGTGTGTGTGTGTATGTGTTGGTATTTATGTGTATATGTGTGTATCAGAGAAGATGGTTTTATTGTTGAATGAGTAAAAGCACTTTTCAAATATTTGTTTTTATAGTGAACTTCCAGAATTCATTCCAAATTTCCGAGGAATCAATATAGGCAGTATCATTTTATTGTTATTCATAACCACAACCATTAACTTTTTTATCTTTTTCTTTATTTATTCCCGCACTATCATTAGCAATAAAATTTGCAAATTTCTGCATAATTTATTGAAAAAGACGGAGCTAAATTTCTCCATATGACGTCACAGACGAAAAGAATCGCACCACAAAGAGAAGGAAGCATTTTCATTTGTAATATTTGCTTTTATTGCTTCTGCATTGCATGCCTACAAATGTTGTACAGTTATGTCAACCAAATCCGGAGACCACTGTCATAGCCATATTTGTTGCAGCATTTCATCCTGTATTATTGTGCTCGATGTCGTCCATTGCACAGCTGATTAGAGACAGTAGGTCACTTTTTTGGAAAAAATCATTATCAGTTGCAGCATGAATCATCATCATCATATTAGTTTCAGCATGCATCATTTTACTCTTTTCCTTACCTTTTTTTTTCAAAAATTTAAAAACGATTTAGCTTTGCAGTCCTGAAAACAATTTGAAATTTCATAGTGTAAAATTGTTCATCTCTTGAAATGATTCTGTAAAATCAAAAGGAAAAGACTCAACAAACCTGGAAGTACACCGTTTTCTTTGCGCAATATTACCTATAATGAGTGTGCATGTATAAGCTATTTTGTTTTCATGTTGTTTCGACGAAATTTAGTTGGGTGTGTTGATGAAGGCTTAGAGGGATTGTATCCTTACTCAAAATACATCCTCAATTTTCATTCTATATTCAATCTTTTCTATGATTTGATCGTTTCACTCATGGTTTTAGAAATGAGATATATTCATCGATTTGTTATTTTCAGAGTGAGTATCTGACAAGGAAGATATAAATAGGTTTTGTTCTTTTTTTTTATGTTGATCTTTCGTTTCTTTTTTTGCTCAAAGTCATATTCAAGGAAAATTATTCAGATCCCTCAGTACTAAGGTACCAGCAAAGGAAACTCTCAACTCCAGCGTCAACCGTGCAGCGAATAAATCGTAAGTAAATTTTTTTTTTTTTTTTTTTTTTTTTTTTTTTTTTTTTTTTTTTTTTTTTTTTTTAATGATAAAAATTCTTGATGATTAAAATGCTGAATTTTTGCGATAAGGCTTCTTCTAGGCACGTAAGGCTAAATTTCCAAAACAATTATTTACAGGATCTTGGACTCCGAATCCTCAACGTGATAATCAAATTAATTCACTCAGAAACTATGAGTTGCAGTCGAGACGCAGCAAAAGTGTTGGTCGTTACGTAGAAAGCCAAAATGAATCGGAACGACTGCATCAATCGCCTTCAGAATGCGTTAATCGTGGACCTAATGAATGGAAATCTGAATGGCGCCACAAATTAGGTGCTGCACCATGTTGTCCATCATCTTCATCATCACTTCATTATGCTACTAACTGCTTTGCTCAACAGCGCTCTAAAACTCAACATTTCCATTTACCATCATATCGATTTCAGCAAAGCTGTAAACGTGGAGTAGAGAATCCAACGACGGTACCTCTCATGCTAACAAGATCTCCCTCAAAATGTTTATGTTGTGGTTTATTAAGTCATAGTTTATCATGGAGTGAAATTGATTATCTCTCGAAAGCATTGGACAAAAAGGGAATTCATATGGAATCTTTCACGGAGCAGTTGAATAATCTTATCAAATCAATAGCAATCGGAGAACGTCTAGATCAATCCGTTATATATCTGCAAAGTTTAGTTGATTGCCTGGAAGCTTGTGGAACTAATAAGAGCAACAACAGAAAATGCAAAAGTCGTAGCACATCACCGACATCGTTTCCTACTCCTGACCATTATCTAATCTGTAAACATCTCACCAACTTAACAACAACTCTCTGTTCTTCTTGCTCACCTTGTATCAGCTCAGGTGTGTGTCTCTTCTCATATTCACTTCCATTTAACCTGTTTGAAGTGGATTCTAGATAAATAATTATCTTGAATCCCAGAGATACTTACAAAATATTAGAAGTTTCTCTTGAAGAACATTCAAAATGAATACAAGAGTAATATCAAATGAGATAGTTTCTTGTTTTTATCCATAAAAATTGTAAGAATCGTATGTTTTCGATCTAAAAAAAAAAATAAGAGAAATTTCGAACACTGCACTTTTTTCAATAAGCTTACTAATATGATTGTCGTGTACGAACTTAACTGTGATTAGCTATTGAATAGTTTCCTAATTAATTACCAAAATTTGCGTCTTAAAGTAATTATTGGGTGTATAAACCGATTTACGAAGCCGTTATTGGGTGTACAAACCGATTTACAATCTAATCGTTCCGTCTAATCTGCTTGGTGTTTGGGCCATTGACATCTTACCTTGAGTTGTCATGATTTTCATTATCATCGCTCTCTTTTGTTATGTCATACTTGCATATGTTTTGCATTCTGCACTACCATTTAACACTTGACACGAATGATATTTTAGAATTTCATTTTAAATTTTAAATTCAGTTTCCATATTAGAATCGAAGTTTCTTTGATAATACGAAAGCGTTCATCATTTTCTATATTCCATCTTTCTGGTATTTAAAAGAAAATATGCGGCTGACTGTCAAAATAGATCGCTACAGCAAATCTCTCGGTGATCGGAAACTGATATATTTTTCTATTCTTCGTTTTCAAATGCTGATGTTTTAACCGTACTATTTATTATTAGGTAGGCTAAAAATGAATAGTCAGTCATCCGGTGATGTGACTGAACTAAAAAAGCTTTCGAAATATGACGTCCTCGTTCGGCAAAAAGTTGAGAAGCTTTCCGAAGAATTGCAACAACAGCGAAATCGACGGCATGGATATATGTAAGTTGTATTGCTTTTTCACAATATTTCAATATGTTTAGTTAAAATTTTTTGTTTCATGAAATTAAATTTAAACACGCTTTCTATTCTGATCATGTAATCAAGTGTCAAGCAGATCAGATTATAGTTTCATCATTAAAGGATATTTGCTTGGTGAGTTAGCTACCAGTTGTTATTGTGTTATAAATTATCTTTCAGCTATTTATGTTTTAAACATTTGTTTGAATCGGTGGTCTATTTTCAATACTTGAGTCCTGTTGTTTTCGATAGCCATAACTAATAGTTTAGTTATTGTTGTTAGGCAGGTCGTAATGATAATAAGAATGACTATATTGATTCAAATGATAGTTGGTGATAAGATACTCTCAAATTTGGCAGTGATCAAGTTTAAAGATGTTCCTAATGCACTTTGATTATTTGCTACGGCGATATTTCATAATGATAATAGACTTACGATCAGTAAACATTTTCAGACCTTCTGCTTCTCCGGCTCTCCAGAAAAATTTTGATCGCTTCAGTGGATTGATTAACGAATTTGGACGCCTAGAACGTGCTACCACACCTCAAACAATATCACAATCCGGAATTACGATTTGTACTGCACTTTTCTCCTTCAATGCTGTCAGTCCCAAGTAATATTTAAGTGTAATCACTTCTAATCTTAATCCCGATTCTGATTTATTTTTTTCTTGTTCAAGTCCATTTTCCAAATTTTGAGCACTTTCTTGTATTTTGAAATCTTTTCCAAATTATTCAGTAAATACTCTATCAGAATCGTGTCAAGTTAAATTATGTGACAGATTAAATAAAAGCCGCTTGATGACTAGCTCACAAAAATCTTCCAGAAAATTTAGGATCATGTACTTCCCAACTTGAAAAATTATAGAAATGATTGAAATCTCGCTGAACCTGTGGAAATGATTCCATAACTTTCTCTAAAAATTCACCTCTGAAATGACAAAATTTATAATTCCCGATAACTTGATGCCTAATTTCTAGAGAATTATCATTTAATCGTGGTGATGTGATACGGGTTTATCGCATAATCGATAACAACTGGATGGAAGGCGAACACAATGGTCAAATTGGCATTTTCCCTTCTTCATATGTACAGGTAGCGTTTTTGTTATAAATTCATATTTTCGTTGAAATCATTTATTGGCTTTGCCAATAATAACGCAAAATTATTCGAATTCTTCTCATCTAAGCTAATTTATGTAATTTTTAACAGCATAATGTTCTTTATAAGCATTATTTGCTTAGTACAACAATTAGGATCTATTTTCTTTCGTTCATAACGAGACGAATAAAGCACTGAGCTGAAGAATCAGAGCCAGATTTTAATGGATTAGCAAGAATCAATTTGTTGAAATTACCATGTTTCGTTAAATTTTTTTTCGAAAGAATTTAACAGTTACGAACAAAAAACTATCCGAGAATATCCAAATAACTTATCACTCGTTATTCCTTCTTTTGTCATTCGTAGAGAAGAGTACTGCTCATTGATTTTCCCCTGCCGTTCACTCCGAACTTCTGCTATTGCTATTTAACTCCAAACAGAACTGACTATGCTCCAAAATTCGAACCTTTTATATCCTTCCGGGACTCATCCTTCTTTCTTGATCCATGATTCGTCATCTCATGATTGGTCGACCTGGCTCTGTTTAACTGTTGATCGGAGCATTTTGGCATAAACATGTCTTTTTGTTTGTTGTTTTGGCAACAAACCGACTTGTTGGTCCATTTGAAATTGTGCGCTTCTTGAACTCTACCACACCTTGTTTATACTAATTATAATTTCCGAATTTCCCTGACATTATGAACTTAAATTAATGCAGTTAAAAGTGTAAATTAAAGATTGACAATGATGAGGAGAGTGAACTGATCGCTTTGTATTCATTTTCCGCCCGAAATAAGAATGAGTTGTCTCTGAAAAAGGTTTGTTAATATAGTTAATGTTTCGATTTGGTTAATTTATTCTTGCAATATACATTCGAAAAGCTACCTAAGTACTTCAGAATTGTATTTTTTTTTCTTTTTTTTGAAAATAACTTCCTTCCTCCCTCACTCTTCAATGCATGGTAAATAGTTTTTAAAAAAATTGATATATCGATATACAATTGATAGGGTGAAATATTACGACACCTACGAAATATTGATACCAATTGGATCGAAGGGAAAAATATTCATGGACAAACCGGAATTTTCCCTAAATCATACGTTCAAGAAGCATATAAGGTCAATCCGCATGAGAACATTGAAACAGCAGTACCAGACCGGCCCAAAACACCATATACCAGTACTGCTTCATTCAGGTTTATCATTATTTTGTACTTTAATTTTTAGAAATGCTTTGAATTTGAAAAAAATTCAAATATTTTTAGTGCCAACCAAATCATTGACCAAATTTAGTTCTTAGACTTTGAAAGATACTGATTTTGATTTCCACATGAGAATCGAGTTTTCATCAGAAATGAAGCTGAAAGCAATAATAGTTAAAGCGCTTTTTCGCTAAACACAAGCGGATAGTTTATCTATGGACTTTTAGTTTTGGTTTCAGTTTCTCTTACTTTTTTGACATATGATCTTTGAGATTAAGTATTACACCAGTATTGTGCGCTGGAAACAATGAATTGAACAAGACAATCTGTTGTTCAATCTGTTAGTGACATCAGTAGGGATTCCATCTGTCATTAATTGAAGAAATCATTTGCATAACTCATTACCATATCCAAATAACTATCATATCTAATAGATCTGTTATTATATCAATGGCGTGAAATTTTCATTTACCAAATGATTTATTAGACATTTCTTATAACGTAAGCTACAAATTGTGGTACTTATAATGTTTCTGTGCTTTTTTAAATAAAATATCAAAGCAGTAGATGAAAGACTCAGTAGAAGAACCATTGCTAAAAAGAAAAAATTGAACTCTTATGAAGCAATAAGCAAACAAGGAGTAATCATAATATTATATTTTGTCATAGAAACGATCTTCAACCAGAAATTTTGTTTTTCAAATTCAGTGCCAAATTTTTAATCATTAATTTTCCTTTGGATTACTTCATTTACAGGCAGTTCGTCCTTGTTTTAAAAACTTATTTTGGTCGTTTGATATATTTTTGAAAATGGATACACTTTTTCTGAATGCTGCTATCAAACGCCAAACTATTGCAAACTATTTTAATTTTAATGTGATTTTAAAAAAAAAAATTAATGGGTTTAACGAAAAAAGAGGTATACAGCACTAAATATAGTTTTTTATCATCAAAAATTTGAAAGTAAAAGGTTTGCTTTCTATTAGTCCTATTTTATTGCATTACTCATTCATTCAAAACTATTAAACCAAGTCACTTAATCAGTAAATTTCTTGATTTCCTTTTCCTGAAGCTATCGTCTTCACTGCTTTTTTTTGTTTGGCTTTGTTAATTTTATTTATTACTTGTTCCTTTAATATAAAAAAATTCTCAGTGTCAGCTACAACAATGAAATCATTTTATTTTTGATATCTTTTTGATGTTTGGACTAAACAGAAGGATAGAACAGAGTTTTCAAACAGAGGAATGTTGGTATCATCAATTTTATCAAATTGTTATCTCGTTCTTCATACATCGATACATTATAACATTGCTGATAAGAATTTGAAGATAATGAAGCGAAAACATTGGCAAAGAAAACCTATAAAATCTTCGTTGATATTTTACAAGAATATATATCTGACTTAATCTTTTGACTTGCATCTCGGACGTATTCGCCTTACTCTTAGGTATTCTCACAGTCTTATTTCAGAGTATGTTGAATAATGACCATGTTCTTATCAACTGTTTTATAAAATATCGGGTGAACTTTAAATTGTTCTAAATTTGCTACCCATTAGATATAAATATGATCAAAAGTAATTATTTAATGTTGTTCAGAGAAGTATCATAATATTAAATGTGAGTAATTAACCAGTAATTTTTTTTTAAAGAGTAACTTATTTCAATTAAGAGGAGAAAAGAATTATACTTCTTTGATATTTTATTAAACTACGTTGATATTCTAAATTGAACGAAACCAGAGTTAAAAACTGACACTGATTTGAAGCACATCTTAACAAATCATTTGTACTTTTGTGGTATTTTGCAGAAAACAGAATTAAATTTAATGCAATTGCGATGAGTGTATTTTTTGGTGAAGTTTTTGCAGCGATATAAGCATGCAACATATCAGAAATGCTTACTTCGAATGAATGAATGGATTAGGAAGAGGAAGCATTTTATTTTTCTATGAGAAAGAAAAAAGAAAAATTTTCCTCTTTCATGATTTTTTTGGCTAATAATCATTGTTACAGCATTTGTTCAGTAGAAAAAGAGAAAAAAGTAAGACTGATATTGCTTCCTTAGTACGCATTCATATAATAATTAATAAATTTCTCTTTCTCATATCTGCTTTTGAAATTTATTTTTCAGTGTTAGCATTGTCGTTTTCATGCTTCATTTTAGAATTTTTATTTTTCTTTTTTTCAGAAAAAAAATTAGTCGCAAGCAGCAAACATTTTTATGAAACTCCAAGATTCTCTTTAGAATAAAATAAATTGCTTGTTTTTAGAGCTTTCTGGGATAGTTAATGATTTTGCTAAATGAAAAGTTTTTTCAACAAATCGTAAATAAAGTTGATCCTTCTCTTATTGGTCCTAAGTTTTTCCTTTTGCATATTAGTTAATTATTGAGGGAAAATTCCGATGTGAAAGAAGTCATTTATCAACACCTGCATGATGATATTGCAATTACAATGAAGAAAAATTTCGATATTTTCTAGGATATTAGGTTAGTTTCAGTTTGTTTAATGCAATATTACTGCTCTATTAGACATCACTGAGTATGAGCATTTGGATTTTGAATCTGTAATTGAAAAAAATTTTGATTTATTTTGATTGGATTGTTAACATTTCTCGAGGTTATATGTGTTACAACACATATTCTGGAATAGAATCACTGGATTTCATTAATGAATTGCTATCTTCAAAGGATTCCATAAATTAATTGTTTCAGTACTCTCATTTCATCAAAATTTTTCTGTGTAATGTCGTCAGATGCTTTCGGTGTTTGAGAAGATTACACAACATGCTTCATTCGTGGATCTATCAGTTTGCGAACTCTGAAGCCTAATTTTTTTTTATGTAAATCAACCTATGTTGAATTCGTTTCACAGTCGAATCAGTTGTCTGTTCTCTTTTTCGAGCTTTTTAGTAATTTTTCATTAATAAAGAGCCTCTGCATTTATAATCATTGATCAGTTACGAGAGCTTTTGTTCCATATCTGTTTCATTACTGAAGGATTTGAAGCAAAATTGTCTTTTCCCCACCGCTTTGATTTGCTAACAGCAATCTAAAAATAATGGGAAGTTGAACCGAATGGACGGTTCATTTTGTAAGCAAGTTTTGAACAAATGCAACATTTGTTAAGAGCTTCCAAATACAACAAAATTTTCATTTATGATGGAGAAATTCATCAAACAATTTTTTGTTTAAAATACTAAATTTTCCTCAAGAAAAAAAAAAAGAAAAAAGAACATGGCATCAAGTCTAATCATCAGCGAAATCAGCTATCGTCTGATAATAAATGAATCTATATATTTCATCTACAATTAAGAAAGTTAATAATACTGTGGTACGTGTCACTGAACAGTTGGCCCAAACTTTTTTTCTTTGTTTCCAAATTGACGGTCAAAAGAAGGCACTAAATGAAATTTTCATTAGGAAAATGAAAATTTTTTGAAGCTGCGCCAGTTTATCATATTTTAGCCAAGTATCGAAGTATACTGAAAGTTCAAATTATAATAGACGCGTTGATATGCTAATCATGAGATCCAGAAAAAATTGGACTCTCTTTATAAGGTTGCATCCGAGGAATCTGTGAATCAGCAAGTATTTCCGAAATTGGTTTATTAAATTGTTAGTAAACGCAAATCTTAACACTGCTGATTTATCGAACCAATTACCGATGATTTTTGAAGATACCCAGTCAAATGTTTTTGCTCGAATTAAACCGTCCTTCATTTTCTATCAAACTATTGCTTTCATTTGTACGTTTGTTATTATAACTTGTGTATGATCAACAAAAATTACTAATAGTTTGAACAGGAGCTATAGATTAACTAGAATTTAAATTATACAATCTGGTAGTTAATTACAATTGAAAGTCTGGCATGTGGCACTGTCCAATTTTAAACCAATTAAATTAGAACTGCGATACACCATTGAATGGTCGAGAATTTCGTTAACACTTCATATCTCATCTGCGTTTTCCTTAAGCTGTCTTACCAATTGCAGTAGTTTTATGATGCCGGTTTCAATTTCGTGTTGTTATTAAAACCCATATCAGTTCCTCTTTCATCATTATTATCAATTATTAGTATTGAGTAAAAACATACATCTTAAATAACCCACAATTAAATTAAACAAAAGATTCGAAATAAGTTTTACTTTCAACAATCAGACTGTTTATTGCGTTGTCGTTGGAGAAGGAAATTTAGGAGAAAAGGGAAATTTCATCAGTCTAAAATTTACTTTAAATGGTTTGGCACATTTCATGCTCATAATTCAACTTTTCCGCATAATTTTCAAAATATATAATTTAGTATTGCAAATAAAATTCAGTTACGTTTGATTTCCACTCTATACGAAAGTGAAGTTTTCTTGGAATCTGTTTTACATTAATTTTCATTTACAGAGGCGAAATTCCAGCAGCTATAAAGACAGATCATGAAGACGAAATGGTAGAATGGAAGAGAAGGCACAATCAAAGAGAATTTTTTAGATCAACAAACATAATTCCTAAAAATGCGGAAACGTTGGTTCTTTTTTCTCTTTTATCGATATTTGATATGACTTATTTAGGAAGTGCCATTCTGAGTGTAAAAAAAAATAAAATTTTCGCGACAGTCAAAATAAATTGAATTATGAGATTAAACATAGCATCATAACTCATCCAATAATGAAAGACTGGTTCAGAAATGTATCGAGCTGATTTAAGTTGAATGTCAGACTTCCGAAGAAATCAAATAATGTTCAATTAAGCATTTTCAGAATGCTTTAGAAAGAAATGTTCCTGTATGTAGTTCGAGTAATTAAACTAAATCATTTTAGTTATCGAGTCCTATATGACTACAAGCCAAGAAATGAGGACGAGCTTGAGCTTCAAGAAAATGATGTTGTTTTTGTTGTTGAAAAGTGCGATGATGGTTGGTTCATCGGTTAGTCAAGCTTTTATCTTTTTTTTTTCTTTCATTTTTTAAATCATATGAAAATTTGATTTTTTACGAAATACTCGAAAAAGATCAATAACGGCCAACATGCAATCACTTGTGCCGTCAACATTACGAACGGCACTGAATGATCAAATAGTTGTGAAAGTAATAACGATGATTTGTAATGATGCAATGCAAAGGATTAAAATTGAAAAGAAGTTTTTTACCTTTCACCATCGTAATCTTTTGAATTAAATCAATATTGCTATCTTTTAACGTCACTTTTTTTTTTATAGGCTTTAAGCATAGTTTTTTGAAATCCACAATATCTTTCTACCTAAAAGATTTATTGTAAAAAGAACTTTGCAGGTACTTTACCACGAACCGGTCAATTTGGAATATTTCCAGGTAATTATGTTGAAAGGCATTGAATTATAAATAAAAAATTGGTATTTGTTTTCTATATTGCTTTGCGCCAATCATTTCTTTGTTTGGCGTATTCATTGTGTTTCCTATATTTTATTCAATTCAATAAAAAATAATCATATATTTCTTTGCCCTTTATCGCATGATCTATATGAAAATAGAACAAATTGGACGAACACTGTAATCATTATAGACTGATGGGCATGTTCCGAAATTGGCAACTATAGCAAAATGATCATAGAATTCGTTGAGTTGCAAGTTACACTGCTTACAACGTAAAAATACAGTTAGAGTTAATGTGAAGGATGTCGTAGATAATATACTGAATGATTCAGAATATTGAAAGTAACTTGTGAAATTTCAAAGAAAAGAATTAAATGTGTCATTTTTGATTTTGTATATATATATATATATATATATATATATATATATATTGGTATTAAAAACAAACTGTTTCTTACTGGCATAATCTGAATCCGGATCCATTCACCAAATTCATTTTCAACAACACAATGACTTTTCTCATCTAATATTTAACTTACTTAATGATCACAACTGAAATTGCACTCGGAAACAGCTTTCTGGAATAATTCGCTTCACTGTTGACACGGAAGGATTGTTTTGAAGGGTGGAGCATAAATTCTCGTTGTATCCGCGAAAGTTTTAATGACGGATAAGGTATAACAGGTTGAGTGCTATTTGTGGTGGTAGGGTGTTTTGTTCATAGATTTTCGCTTCTAAATGCTTTAGTAATTCGACAATAAAGCAAAATCTGTTGGCTAATTAAAACAGTCTGAAGGATCCTACAACATGAATCCACTATGCTCACACTCTGGCAAGTCACTTAAATTGAAGTTTCATTTTAAATCAAATGTTTGTTTGAAATATTCTTAAGTACTATTATTCTTGCGAATCTTTCAGCGCTTTTTATCTCAGTCCTTTATCGTTCTTCAACCTTCTTTAAAATATAATTACGACCAATGATTCATGGTATACAATTTTTATTACCAAATGAAGTTGTTGCTAACTACTTCTTTGCCAAATATTAAGAACTAATTTATAATAAAGTTGGATTTTTTGCGTGCTTTTTGTGAATAGATGAAATTTCCAGAAGCAACTACTAGTTCTGAACTGGAAGATTTGATGCAACCGAGCCTCAAAGAACTCGGTTACCATTTTGATGATTACGGTGTTATGAGAGATAAGGTTTGACTTGATTGCTTTTATAGGAAATAAACTGATAAAAAATGATATGAAAATGAATTTAAAAATAAGTTTAAAAACTATGAACTTTCAGTCAAATTTCAAAGTATTTATTTTCTTAAATAGAAATACTCTGGAATCTGACTGAAAGTTCATAATTAGAATTGCGGGTTCGCAAGTTCTACTTTCTTCCCTTGTTTAAGAATGAGAAGAAGTATGAGTTCATTGATCAAAAAAGTTATGAAGAAATCGGTTCAGCTATCACTGAAGAAATTTATCGAATAATGGAAAATCCGCCGTATAATATGGAAAGACAGTATGTATGCTTTTGTTTTGTTGAAATTAATTTAAAAACATGTATGGAAGAGAATAGCTGAGGATTTTCTAGCTTATCCATCTTGAAAAAACGGAAGTGCTAGTAAATAAGACATCAGAAGAATGTTGATAAAGAATAACTTTCTCATCACAACGGCTTTTTATAACTTTTCTACAGCTGGACGATACAAACAAGAAAAGAAGTGCATTTATTTTTCTTAGCAAAGATTGGAATCAGAAAGAAAATCTTGTTGTACTTATACATGGTAGTGGTGCTGTTCGTGCAGGGCAGTGGAGTAGAAGGTAAATGTTTGCATGGGAGCACTTGTAGACTATATCGTAATACCGCCAAGGAATTCTTCTGAATTTAAGCTATTATTTTCATAGCTTTCTAATGTTTTGAGCAATTTCTTCTTTTTATCCATTTGCAAAATTTGCCGGAATGGGAGGAAAATGTAATTATTGGCTCTTTTCAGGCTTATAATGAATGAAAGTTTAAATATGGGCTCACAATTGCCATATTTGCGAATGTGCAACAATCGAGATTGGGGAGTGGTTGTAATGAATACTAACATGAACGTAACTGACAACGACCCTCTTCAACCATTGCCAGTTCGCTCTTTTCTTTTATTTTCAGCGAGAATGTATCTTTGCAGGTGATGAAACTCTGACTCAAGCAGAGTGGTTCGATGATTGCAGTTATGAACAGTTTTCAGAACTGATAAATGATCGTGTCCAGAGAGCTGTCGGATGCCATAATAAGTAATTATGCGCTTGTGCTATGATTTTTTATTGATGTAGATGAAATTTATTGCAGGGAAGTAGCACCCCCCTAGAACATGGTATTACTGTATGGAAAACATTCATTGCCAAAGCGAAAGCAGGCTCAGTTGCAGTGGTTGCACACAGTGCGGGAGGCGCTGTCATCGCCGGTATTGTAAGGTTTTGCAAATCTTGCTGAAATCGTTTGAGAATTTTTTTTTCCATACTGTCATATCCTGTTATAATTGGATCTTAATTAACAGATAGAAAATTACTGGTCAAAAGAATGGATGAAGAAACTGAAATGCATATGTCTTACGGATGCTATGTTCACGTTACCATCTGTAAGTGATATGGATTGGTTACCAGCAGTACAGGATTGGCGTGCAACTCCACATACTGAAGTAGGATTGCGAATAGACAATAGTGCAATACATGGAAGGAATCCCTATGTGACTTATATCAGTTCGGGAACTAATCAACATGAAGAAACTTCAGCGGTAGCTATTGAAGATATTTTCCGATTTATTGATAGCTATTTTGTATGAAGTTATTTTTATTATCAGTGAAATTTGGAAAGAGTTTGTTAAATTAATATTATTCCTGTGATGCATAGACGAAATAGTTGATATCTGGAAGTCTTTGTGACATAAAAACGACATGTATGATGCATGAATAGTGTTGTTCTTTTGATGTTATTATACATAATAATATATGAATAGTATTACTTTTCTATGTTATTATTAAAAATTACATACATTATTATTTAAATGAATACTTTCTTGCTTTGTTTGGTTCGACTCCGATACATCAGTGAATTTTTTTTTTATTCTGCTTAAATCTAAGAAGGATGTCTGCTTAAAGAAAAAGGAAGGAGATGGGGGAAAGGAGGAGTGCATTTTAGTGCAGATGACATTATGAGAATTACTGGCTGAAGGGATTCTGTCCGTTTGGATGATATGAAGATCTCTGGATCTTGTGTCAACAGAAAAAAACAGTAACTTTACTGCCACTTCAGGGGGACTAGTTTGTACTTAATACTGATAAGTAATAGCCGTTCGTCGATCACAGAGTGATCATGATTTTCATTCAAACATCTAGAAACTATTTTGGAAGGTATAATTGCTGCATAACAGAAGGTACATTGATATGAATATATCCGCACATTTCAGATGTTTTGAATATGCTGAAACCGGGTGAACTCGTTACAGACTGGATGCAGGCAGAAAAACTTTGTTCGCACTTAGAAATTGGTGATTTGATTGAGTTTCGACGCGTCGTTGGTAGTATAAAACGGCGTATTTATACGGTACTTTCCTCTTAATTTGAGTGCCAAAGTTTGATTTCTTACTTTTTTATATTCATTAAGTTTGGTTTGTCGTCCATTTATTGTTCTCGATATCCACTACTATTCGGTAGTGGTTTCAATCCTCATTTTACATTTAGTTGTGATATTGTGATCATGACAAGTGCAAACGAAGTAGTATTTATCTATCCTTCCCTATTCTTTTGTTTTTCTTCAATTTTACGCTGTTGCATAACTGAAATATTTAAGCACTGGGGAGTATTTATTGGTTTTCACGATAAAAAAGCGTACGTTGCTCATACAGGGACCGATTTCGGTGATTTTGGTAATAACCTAATCAACGGTTCCGTTGAGTCCTTGGCAACCATCAGAACAAAAATGTCATGTAGTAATCAAATACAGGTTATTTTGCCCAATACTTTATAGTTTTTGAAATAACTAAACTCATACAATTTTGACTCATTGCTGTAGGAGTGGTTCTTCACGAAATCAAAAGCACAAATGTTGATCCATAGTATGCAAAACAGAATTTCACGATTCCAAAGATTTTTGAGGTCATACTTTATAGCCTTATTAAAATTACTTCTTGTCAGAAATATATTTTGTAACTGCAAATTGTGATTCAATAGAATCAAAAAAAGCAGAATTCGAATTTTTGCCCATTAGTGTATTTCAGATTCGTCGTGATGAATTAATTACTATTGCTAACGGTGATAGCTGTCGGATAAATAATTCACTCGATAAGGGAAAACGGCCGTTTCCACCAGTTATTGTAGTTAACCGAGCTCTTCGTATGGTAGGTTTTACGTAGTTTAAAATTACTTCTGATCATTTATTTCGTTGTAGTCATTAACCTACGCAGTGAAGTGAATTTCCTATTAATAATCTAATTAAGTGACATAAATCATCAGTTCATATTACACATTGTAGCTTGGAAAAACTAACTACAATCTCCTGCTAAATAATTGTGAACATTTTGCAAAATACTGCAGATATGGTTTGAAGGAAAGCAACCAGGTAAATAATTTCTGTCCTTTTACTTCTGAAGAGAAAACAAATCTATTTTATGTATTTATGGAGTTTCAATGTTAACTGCCATATCACATGGAATTTCTCCCTTCTCACTAACATTCATGGTCGAAATGATAATGGGAGGAATTCTTTGTTCATTTTTCAAGCGATTGCGCCGATCTATGAGGGAACTTCGGATTATTCAGTTTCGATGCAGTAATTTTTTTTTCAGGCAACAGCTGCGAAAATCGTAATTATAAGCTCGGCAACATATTGCATAACAGGTTCGCTAGCAGCTTCAGCAGTTGTGGGCACTCTTACTTACATGTTCAGTCGTTTGGGACGCGACATTAAAAAGTTCGTCCCATCTTATCCAGATGTGTTGTTGTAGTTATCAAGAATGGACAAAAAGATTTGTATATATTTGCATATGTAACTATGTCGATGTTACTTATTCAGATCTCGTGAAAATTTCCCTTTATAATTGTTTTTCATATTCTGCAATGTAACATGCTTACTTCTGAATCTCATCTCATCTCAGAATCTTAAAATATATACACGGTTTATAAATATTATACAGTATATCAATAAGCAGAAAATATTGAGAACGGAAGAACGCATAGAGACTTTATCTACTGTTTCATAGAATTTAAGATCTAGAATTTATAATGGCATTATCTATATTCGCCTAATATCAAGCGGAAATCGAGTGCTTGTTTCAAAAATTTCCCTATGCTTGTTCGGATTTTGTTAAAGATTACATTAGGAATCTTTCTTACAGTCTTTTTCTCCCCTTTTCTACTAGTTTCCTATAAATTGTTACGGAACACGAATTACTGTTAATTCAGCAAGTTATATTAAATGAATGGAAATAATCCCAGAATATTTCTGGAACAAACAAAACTTCCCGGAGCTCTTTGGATAAAATAGTGCCTACAAAAAAAGTGCAACTATTGTAAAGATATTAAGGTCTGTTGACGTCACTATTCATGAAAAACATCAAAAGTCGGCCACAAGCGAAAAATATTACGACGGTCTCAGAAGACGTATCTTCGTTCATCCAAATGACGAGAAATTTTTCGGAAAACTTATTTTTATTTAAAATAGAACAAAATACTGGCCGCTTCGATATAAAAGTGTACCTTATTTTCATTTATTGCAAAACAGTTTATTTAATGGCAGTATGACAACACGGACAGATATCAGTTCGAGCCGTCCATTTTTCTACAAACCATGCGCAATCTCATAAAAGTGATAACAATAGACTTCTCCAGCAGGTTTCCTGTTCTGCGTCTGTTTGCCCAAAAACGGTTGAGCGACACGAAAATCACATTTCCAGAGCTTTTCAAATGATATGCTTATGGTATTTATAGCATAAGGATGTGAAATAAAGAATTAAACAAAAAACCAAGTTATAACAACATTATGGATATGCTCTATTGGTTACCCCCTCTGCTACTATCTCCAGAAGAAATGGAATACCTGCTGGATTGGTAAACGAACCGGAGAGAGGAACACCTGGGACGAACTGAAATTTATGATACTATTTCTTTTCTGAATGCTATTTTAGGAAATGCCAGCAAAAAATGATAACGATAAACACAGTTATACTGAAACATCGATTGAAGCAATTTGAAATTGTAATGAAATAACCAAAGCTAACAACATGGATAGAAGAAACACTAAAATTAAGCGGGCTTGAAATTCACGAAAAATAAAATTGATGTGAACATGCATGACTAAGCGTACGGGGATTTCACAACTGCAGCATAATTCTATTTCAGAAAAAGACGGAGGAAAAACTGGAGAATCAAAAATATGTAAAACAAATATCGACTTGTCAATAAAGTGAAGAAAACAAACATACACAACTGATTGATTAACTGGGGTTCCCTTAAAGAAGGCTGTAAAAAAGCATGGAAAGTGATTGCTTGGTTCATGATAATGACTAGACAAAGTAGATCTAAATTGGCAGTAAACTAGCTTGTTATAACATACAGTAATGAGAAAATCTAATTTCAAGAAACCATTATACAACGGGGAATTTTACTACAACAAAAAATTAAATTAAATTCGGGTAGTAAGCTCTTCCCAGACACAAATCAACGAAACAACTTTATAAAAAAAAGTTGGGTTACAGAAAATAATGGTCAGAGAACATAACGGCACCAATCTATAAACAGAATTCCTGAACGACTTTAAAAGTATTCAGAAAATGTCTAAAAACAGAAAACTAACAACTTTTATCTCATCAAAAAACTAATATTTTATCGTCAGGAAAACAATACCTTAATGAGCACTGAACTGTTGCAAAATCAATATCTGCGACTCATAAAGCTAAACTTCTGAATGTTACATCATTATTGATAACTATTAAATACACAAATCTCAACATGCAACAAGCAAACGAACATTACATAATACCTTTGCGCATAAATAACACCAGAATCTTAAGCTCCACAAATACAAAATCTGTGCAAGAACCATTTCTTCGTCCTTTCCTTATCAAGAGAATATACTCAATGTGATGGATGAAATAAAAGTGCTCTCAATCTTCGCTCTGCAAGCAAAATATTTCAAAAATCGGTAAAAAATTACAAGAAAAAACGAAAGAAAAAGCTGATGCCTCTTTTATTCCATAATAATATAAGACAACGGTTGCAATGATGTTTCAGAAGAAACCAGAAGCTACAATTTACAAATTACTCAGTCGAAACGGACCTCGGATGATTCTTCCAGCCATTCTCGATCTTGCGTTGCCATAAAATCTTCTTTTGCATTCTCAATATCTGTATTTTGAATCTGTTTTTTCTGCAAAAAATCATCAGATAAATACAGGTCCAGAAACACCCATTCATTATGTTATACTTTCACCTTCATTGTTCTTCTAAACTTACCATCGTAACTTCTTTCTCAGCCAAAGACCCATCACCAACGTGATTTGTTAGACCAGTTTCCCATAAATCCGAAGATGGAGAATCAGCTTTTTTGGGCATACATCTATAAAGGGATTCAATGATTGTATGTCTTCTTTGCTATAAAAAATGCAATAAACTGAATATTACTTCATCTTCATAAATACTATTGTCTTCAATTTCTGTGTAAATAATGTTCATAGAAAATGTCATCGAAATGGAAAAATTGTATCATCGGGTAGATTGAAACAGGTCAAAATGGCTGAGAAATGATAACCAAAAGTCTCATCGAAAATCGAAGAAAAAAAAACTAAAATGTGAAACGGAATTTAAATATAAAAATTTACGTATTCTGTAATTACATGTAAATGGCCCGAAAGGACTATTCACTTTAACTAACTACAAAACAAACTAATCAAATATACCGATAATTTGATGGAGGATGAACCGATTTCGAATCTGCTCGTTGTCTGAAGAAATATTTACGTAAATTAGCATTCTGTAAGCGTGGATCAGATCGCCAAGGTTGGTCAGATATAGCATCTGCCGAGTAAGAACTTGATGAATGCGATGATGTACTATCAGAGAGGCTTTCAAATTTGGATTGTCCACTTTTTTTTCGCATCTGTAATGTTGGTACTTTCTTAGGAAAAATTAAAGTATTACAAATATATCTCAGTGGTAGTATTCAAAAAAATCTACCTCTTCTGTTCTAGCTGCATCAATTTTAGCTTGTGCAGCGTACATATTTTCGATACATTTCTTTGCCAATTCGACATCGTCCTTATTGTCAACATCAACACACCTCACTACTACATATATCTAAACAAAAAGGTGTTCAGAACAAAGGAACTAACAACATAATAAACCAAGCATATTTCTCAATAAATATATAGGAATCATAAAAATAACTGAATATCTTACCTTCAAGCCCTTATTCATTTTATCATGCTTGAAAGCTCGGTCTACTTCCAGAACGCTGAATGTTAAAACATGCTCGTAGGGTCGACGCATCAAACACATAGGTCCTCCACAGTCAAGTCTGACTGAAAACGGAGTATTTCCGAAATACGCTTGAAAAATAAGTTGTAAAACCACGACTTTTATTCCTTTTCAAGGCGGAATAAATAAACTAACCTTCAGGACTTCTGGGAATAGTATCGCCAGATGGAATTGAGTGAAGATTCTTCTTATACTTATCGCCAATCAAATGCTTTATGTGTGCATCACGCAACAATGTCATTATTTCTTTTCGTGGACTAAAATGTTAAACTTTCTGTATTGAAAGTATTACAGCATCTCCTATCTTTTTCGAGTTCCTTTATATTTTTCTTATTACTTTCTTTACTTGTAGTATCAATCATGATCCACATATTATCAACATACTACTACCATCTGGCTCTCAATTTAAAAAAAAATTAAAACGAACGGCTGTCGGCCGAGCTGTTCAGGATATATTAGAGGCAAACATCGAAGAGGACAATGCTTTTCAAGTCCCGGAGGAGAATCAATATTCCACTGAGGCGAAACTGCAAATCTTTCAATATTACTCCATCTTTTGTCCAACAAAAATTAGCATAAAACAGGAGTCATTAGAAAGGTGAAAATTCAATGCCAAATGTTAAAGAAATAATCGATAATTGCCTGGTCCATCGTTTTTCATATGAGATTTCTTATATCGCTTCCTTCTGTTGTTACGACTATCGTCAGAAAACTTGGAAGTATTTTTAAGGATACCATTCGTTGTTTCGCAAGATCGAGAATCGACAGGTGGCCATTGATTGAATATCGTTGCTTTAATGCAAATTTCATTAAACAATGTATAATAAGTAATGCGTGCTCTTCAATTCTATTACAATATGTCGAAGGGCACATTGACTTTCCGATTTCATCTAAATTTCTTTTAATTAAAAAGTTAATTCTTTTGAATTTGGACATATTGAGATCTGGTTTTTAACTTCATTCAATTATAATAAATTTTCTTCTTTCCTTTCTTTGAAAAAGAACATTAGAAATGAAATTTGAAATTGCTCACTTCCATCTTTTGGATAAGGATATGCCTCATCACCATGTACATACACTCCACCACAATATCCAGGACAAGTAAACATTGTATTGAACCAAACATGCCCTAACTTTTCGCGATCTTTCTGTAAATATGATAAATGCCAAACTTAAACAACTGAAAGGTTAATAAGAATTGTCTTACCAAAGTCCATCCCAGACCTTTAAACCATTTCTTCGCATAAAAATCAATCCGAACGTCGCCTTCGATAAATACTCTTTTCTTTGCTGGTACGCTCCATCCATAGCATCGCCTAGCAACCAATGAACTATATTTATAAAACAAGACTTTTCATATGAAAAGAAATATTTAGACTAAATTAATTGGAAAGGCTGAAAATTAATCTACCTTGAAATGCAATCTTTGCCAGGTTGCGGATCGTAAGGATTGAACTGGTCATCTCCTATAGAGCACGGATACTGATTCCACAGTGCTTCTTCTTCATCAAAATCCCGACCACTTAATCGAAGAGGTCCCGGTATAAACACATCTACATCACCATTAGCAACTCGTAATCGATATGCTCCGTCAAATAGGATACCTGAAAAAAAAAGACCTTGAAGATTAAAAACTAAATAATCTAAAAAACACATGGTCACAAAAATTTTTAAAGGCAAAACCATCACATGAAATGTTTAACTTACTCGAATCCCTGGAATCTTTTACTACTTAGAATTTCTCCGCCACTCGCATCTGATTATTTTTCAATATTAGTGATGAAAAAGTCAAAATAAATAACACCGATGCATTTATTTTAGTAATCAAAATAATAATTGGCATAACGACGGTACTGATAATGATATTCCAAATTTTCTTTTTCTGTAGAAACATGTGTTCGAAATTTATGAAACAGCTCCAATATAACAGAACAAAAATATGATTAAAGCAAATGAAAACATTAAAATGATAACCGTTCAGTCTAGGAGGTCGCTCAAAGTATACACCAATAAGTTCACAGCAAAGCGGCATATAATTGAGATTGCGTTTCCTTAAATGTGAAAAATAATAAACGTAACGTCGCTGAGATGGTATGGTTACACCCTGAAATAGTGTTACTTATGGAAACATAAATAAAGACAATAATTTTATCACAAAGTTACATTTATATGAATTTTCGCAACAAGCATCCGAACTTACTTTATTATTGACAGTCCTTACGATACTATAGTAATCCATATTTTGCCTTGGTGAACAATAAAAATTTATGTACACGAGATAAGCACAAATCATTACACCCGTACGTCCTTTACCCGCTTTGCAGTGTACAGCAACAACATTCTGCTCATCAGCAGCCAAGTAATCATGCACCTGCAATGAAAGTATCTATATTTAGGAAGAACAACTAATAAATTTAAATACCTATCCAATTCTTATCTTTAGAAATGTAGTTTGCTATAAGCACGTTTATCTCCCATTTAAAGAAAGAAAATATAACATGATCGAGAAAGAAAAAAAAAGCAAATGAACTGCATTCTTCTTTCTCCATCAATTGTTATTTCCAATCGACCAAAGAAGAAAAAAAAGCTCTTCTCATAGTCTAGTGTCTGTGATGGTTGAAGTTTTCTCCAATACTTAAAGTACAAAGGGGAAGGGGGTTGGAAGGGGATGCTACTCCGAAGGTGGGGGAGGGGGTGCTACTCCGAACACGAGCTAGTCACCAAGAAAGTGGATCTGCTTCATTTTGCTTCACATTACTATAAATGATAAAGTTTTTAGAAAGATCGGTATCTATGTATTATGAAGCAAGAGCGCGAAATTCTGTAGGACCCACTAAGTCGACTTCATTACTCCAAAGAAGCATAAACCTTTACAATTACCATGAAAACTTACAGCACGACAAAAAGGTGCCATCAACTCCAGTCTTGGTGGATGATGATCATCCATTTCAAAAACCATCACACGATTATGAAAATAGCTCGGGTCGTACGCATGTCGTCCACGCCTAAAAATTAAGGAAGAATTAAATGAAATAATTAATTACTTCACTTTCACTAGACGATCATACATAAATCATATATCATTTCACAGATGCCTCATAAAAAATATTTCATTACGAATTATTTTGTAAAACTTATGGATAAATCAAAACTCATGGTTCCATTTTTTTTTAATTTTAGAAATGATGACACTTCTGTGCTACAGTTTATCGAAAGCAAGAATATGACATCACTCACAGATTGAAAACCATGTAGTGATCAGCGTGATAACGTTCCAAAAATGCAACTGTTGCCTCCATGCTATTCCGGTAAATTTTTTCTTGATCTATAGCTGGAAAGCCCATAGCAATGATCCGATCAGTGATGTCTAAAATATCACAATACCGTATGATATGAAAATACGACTGCCATGATCTTCAAGCCAAAAAACACATTTTGTTCTATCGTCCTCGACTAACTAATTATTTTTCGGCACAGAAAAAAAAAAATCACATCATGCTAGCTGAATTTTTCCATATCAATATATTTTAAAAATGCATGGAAAAGAAGAGAGATGGGAAAAAAACTTTTGCATCTGGCTTATTTTGCCCATCAGAAAAATTCCAAACTTGTCAATATTTCTCTAAATCCAACACATTCGTGATGTACTTTCACGTAAGCTGAAGATAATAAGACTAGCTCATATCTGAATAATACCCGATAAGGGGGAAAAACTAATTGGCTCGTGTTTGATGAAAAAACTGTTAATAAAAGTCTTCGAAATATAAACCTACATGTAAGATCCAGATCGAAGTTGTCCTTTTTGTAACGCCTCCTATTCTGACTGACCAAATTCCTCCACGGATTGCAAATCACATCGGACGTTTTGGATGTTACACAAACAGTGCTAGGAAGAGAAGATGCTAACGGTGGCGTTCCCGTTTCCGGCATCGTTAAAAAAGCAGAAGAACCTGCAGAGGTCGATGCGATTGCCATGGGTTCCGTTATCGCCGCTCCCATCCTATGCGAAGAATCATTTGATCCGCCCTAAACTATTGAAATTATTTTGAAATAAAGTAAGTTTGCTGGTTTATCAAGTTCTCTGAGCAAAAATGAATAAAAAGGAATAAGCGAAGATTAATATATGGAATTGAAACATTTTAGAATGAAGAAATGTCAAGATTTCACCAACCGCTACAATAAATGATTAGCTACTTCTTACTGTATAATCTCTGATAGAGTTTTATTGTCATGAAAATACAACCATTATTGTATTAAGATTTACGACAGGAACTAGATTAAATTCTAACCATGTGGAAAGTTCAATAATTACTTAAACTAATATATTCTTCATTATATTTATTGTTGCACTATTGCAACCTCTAATTCTTGATCGCAGAAAAACGTGGATGATGAATGATATGTAATGGATGAGGAGATGATCATAAAAAGGAAACGACTGAAATGCTATCCTTGTATATCAATGACTTTAAAATTACTCATCACATTCATCAGATTCTAAATACATTCAGCTGCTGCCCAAACGGAAAGCATAAGAATGGATAGCATAGACGATGAACCGATTTGACATAACACAGCCCGTTATTACCCATCACGCTTTATATAACACAAGTCCCTTATTACCTATCACACCTTTTTTGATTATCCTTCGCAAAAATTACTGCCTGATGTGAAGGGACATAATATATGCCACCAGCCTTTTTGTTTATTGATATAAGTCCATCCATTTGTTTGCCTTATTGTTCTTTTCAACCTGAATAATACAATCTACTCTTGGTGATATAACACAATCAACTGAGAAGTAGGTGCGCACAATCCATATAATTTTATCACAAAACAAAAAAACCTCGATGCTATACACCACCTAGAGAACTATAGTTACCTTACTGCTTCATAAGTCACGGTGTCGGACTTACTTGAATTTCATCCTATAATTACAAAATCTCTCAGAACTTAAATCTGTTTTCTTCCTCAGCATTATCCAGCTATCCTTCACTTTCTGTTTACAAAGAATTTAGTTCACGTTTTCAACCCTAATTTAGTATCCATGTCAAATATCTATATGATTTAGTAAGAAAAGGGATTACTAAAAAAAACAATGAGGAACTACTGTTTAAATGTTAAAACTACTCCTCTCACCATTCTACAATGCATATAAGCTAGGGCGAGTCAGCATTAGGAAGATATGCTCAAAAGTTCACATATTTAAATTAACAACTTTTACTAAAGACGTCCAATTTTTTTGCTGCTTAAAAGATGCAAAATGATGAGTCGTTGGCATGTGAGATAATAAGACTATGAAATGCAGAAAGATACGCAATGGTCTGCAATAAAAACTTTACACGTCTACTACGAGTTCCGTCTCATATAATTTTCCCTGATGATGAAAACATTTCACCTGCTCCTTTTCTGATTCTAAATTTCTATATTTTTCAGCAATAAATTTTTTTTGATTAATTCTTGATCCATTTTTTTGGATATATCAAATATGAAATGATACTCTCTGTATCTTTTCATTCATCATAAAATTGGTACCGAGCCACACAGCGATGGCGGAAATATGATGAAGTCCAGAATGTGTCCATCTGTGGAACAAGGAAACAGCAGAAGCAGTAAAAAGGGAAATAACCACAACCAGGTTCTACAGGAAAAAAAAAAAAAGGAGTTTCTCAATTGTCTTTTCTACTTTGCTTAACTTTTCAGCACTTCAACTGCTTCACTTTTTTGTAATTACATATGTGTCCGTCCATGATTTGCCCTCTGTTCTACTCTCTCACTGTTTTCACTCGATTCACCTCATAACAGAGATGATTTCAAAAACCACTAGATTTAAAACCTTTTTCGTAAAAACAACAAGTACAAATAAATGATTCGCGAAACATATGTAGAGTGCAAATAGACTTTAACCGAAGCACATAATTCTAAAAATAGAAAAAGTAGATGATGATTGTGTATGCAGACAGGGTTAGGAATAGACTAACTTCTCTTCGTATATGCACTTAAATTTTCATTGCAGAATTGACCAAAGCATACATAATGATAATCCGGAAATAATCCAAAGATGTAATTCTACTGACGTAGTTTGTGGCCAATTTCCCTCTTTCTACATTCCATTCAATTTGTTGATTTATCACACCATTTATCAAAAATTGTGCAAGTGCAATTGTATTCTGAGCAACGATCGTTGCTTGATTAGTGATGAATGATGAAAGATAAAGAATAACAATGTGGAAGTAATAAATGAACCAAGTTTCTAATTTCCAAATTATGAAAATTTTTCCACAGTTGCACTTTCAATTTCCATATCGCTAACAAATAATTCTTCCGGTTGATAAACTATTAATTCAACAAGTTACACAACACTCTGCCAGAAAATCAGACCATCTTTCTTCTTATCTTCTATAAATAGATTTTTGATATATTTATGCAAACTCCAAAATACATTATCAATTTTTTACAGTTGGTAGGAGAAGAACATGGTGCCAGACATTAATTGGTAAAAACTTGCTAAAAGTCAATTCTGCTTAAAACTTCTAAAAATTGGCTATATAAAAATTTCAGTGAAATTATTCATAACACCAAAACTAGAAGATTCGCTGCACTGAATAACCGAACAAGATTAAAAATTAATATACTACTGGCTAAGCTGTTCTTTTTCGAATAAAAAAAAAAAAAAACTGGAAACCTGCTTCCAGATGAGACGTACTTCATAAATAAACTCGACGAAAGTTTGTATGTGAAGAAATCTAAGTTTTATCCTGCCAAACGATGAATTAAAATGAACCTAAGAATTCGAAGAATTAACAGCAACCTAAAAAGCTAATAAAACAGAGAAATAGTATTCTTTCAAAACGACATTAAGGCTATAATTGAAAATCCTCATGAGGATAGCCAAAGGAGAGGCGGAGTCTCATAGTCCTTCCGCTAGGGGAATGCCATCACAATTCGGACGATTACAATATTGAAGACGGAGATTTCGAAAGAGACTTAAATTTCTAAACATACTATTTACATGAACCTTTTGCACTCTCATCTTTTATTTGCTTTTCATAAACTTACAAGCCACTACAGTTCCTCAAAAATACCGTATCGATATTCTTCTCAAAAAAATTTTTTCTCTTTCATAGATTTCATCGAGTAAAAACAAACCAAATAATATCATGCTTTCCGACCCTTGTTGATTCGTTTATATTTCCAATTAATTTCATCAAATAGTTAAACTTTGGATTATGTTGTCTCATTGGATCGTACGTTGTCTCATTTGTAGTTATGTTTTGATTTTTTGGATTTGTCAGTATACCCTTTCTGTCCCAAATTTATCATCCTATTCAAAATAGATCTCAAAAACGGCACTGATAGGAGCGAGATAAAAAAAAATTGGTACTACTTACGTTGGAGGAACCATCCGCTAGAATATCAGATGATCCGTCCGGAAGAACTTCATGTTCAACGCAAGACATCCTTCAGAATTCACCGCGCCACGTGGCGTCGCGTGCTGACTATTATCTTCCGATTTGTTTGCACTGAAAAAATATCACTCATCACTGCAGTGCACTTTTCCTCCACAGAAATAAACGATTTATAAATAGTTAAAGGCAGAACAATCTAGACAGTCAAGTATCAATTTTGGTCAAGATTTACATTTTGGATCATTGCAACCAACTACTAGTTACAATGAATGCGCAGAGTAACAACTTTACTTCGTCATGCGACACAATTTCGTACAAAATCCTTCGGCATTTGATACGATTTAATAGCTACAACATATATATATATATATATATATACTTCAAATTCCAGTATGGTTCAAAATTTATGTCTCTGATTAATAAAAGGAACACATTTCCTAACAGATGCCATCTTCCAAAAATATATATTGCCATAAATGCCATATGCTGAATAATCAATAACGTAAATGTGACACAAACACAAGAGCTTCCAGTTAGCTATCCCTAACTTCAGCTAAATCAATGAAAAAGGAATAAATGCATGAGAAGCATATGCAGAGCTTACACCTATTGGAGTGCATTAATATCACCGGTATGAAAAATGAATGATATAAAAATCATTACCGTAATTTTGCATAGCTCAGAAACCTTTTTCAAAAAAATCGAATGGAAGCATAGCAAAGGAATGAACACATTTATGTCCAAAAAAACAATGATAAAGAAGGAACCTGTAGTAACTTACAGTTGGAACAAAAATTTGAAAAAAAAAGATATCGGTCCATCCGTACAGAAGCAGCAGTGCAAACATATGAAATGATGGTTCGAGCATCACCATATTTGCTTCCCCTCTCTTTCTTCTCTCATCCACCCCATGAAAATAGGTAGAATTATGAATAGGCTTACCAATCTGAACAATTGCGAAGACAGGGTACGAAACAAAACTACAAAAATAAAACAACTAGGGCTATAAAGTATAAGCTGTGGTAAATTTAGGAGACATCCAATGGTAAGCTACTGAAGAAGAAAGCGACAAGATCACAACTTTATTTATATACATTTTTTCTTTTTTTTTGATATCAAAAAAATTAGGTATGAGAATAAGTTCGAAAATTCAGGACAAAACTACGGTAAATAGATCCGAAAATTCAGGAGCAAATTACGGTTATGTGGAATCACACGCAAAATATTTCATAGCTACCAATTAGCTTATATATAAGAATTCTTCCTTTTCTTGCTTTTTTCGTACTGTATCAGAAGTGTTGCTGAAATCGCGAGGAAAGCCGGAGAAAAAGTGACTAATATTGTAACTGTTACTTTGGCTTATGTATTAACAAATTTATCATATTAAAGTTTAATTATCCAAGTCTGGGATAACGCAAAGTTTAGGATGGCAATACGATAAGAAAAAAGAACTCTCCAATCACTGTCATGGTCAAAGATCTGCGACAAGAATTAAGTAGAGAATGCCAATAGACAAGCATTAAGAAAAAAAAAAAGAAAATCAGTACAATAATTCTAAGCTCAGCGAACTTCAAGACCAACAAAACGAACTAATTAACACTGCAAAAACGTTAATGGGAATGTTCAAGAACTGATTCTTAAATTGCAAATAAGAGTAGCATCATGTTAACAGTACATAAACGAAATGTTACCATTAATTAGAATTTTTTCACTGCAACTTTTGACGCAAGTATGGAATAGACTTTTAGAAAAGCTAGTTCCACGTAAACATAGATGTGTGAATTCCAGCCCTCCAAAAAATTTTAAAGACATTTGCCTTGGAAAAAGATCTTTCATTTAGGCTTTTTTTGCAATAAATAATTTCGCTAGACATTGTGTTCCAATCATGTTGTGGTGGATACTTTGTAAATTCCGTATTCGTCTATAAACGAAACAAAACCTCATGTCATCTTGGAACGAATCCGCAATGTAATCAAATATGAAACTATTCTTAACATGTTTAAATTAACCAATCTTTACTAAGTTCTAACTTACATCACTTATGGATATTGTAAAATAAAAATTAATCATCAGTTTACATCATCCTAAATCGTTTTAAAGAATTCTTCTTCTTACATTACATTTTTCCTTTAACAATTAAAAATTTACTGTTCAACGTAAAAAGTGAAAAGCATCACGTAAAGACTATAAGGATTTCCAATATAAATCTTCGATATATTTTAATAATTCCCCGCGAAAAAAGTTATAATTTACGTTTTTCCATTTTTTTTTTTTTATTTGACGATTTATAATAGTATGTAACTTTTGGAATCGAAGACATGCTCTATCCTTATTTGAATATAATATGTGATAACTTAAATGCGTACAAATCAAACGATACATACTTGTCTTTTAAAAGTCCTCTACAAAAAGATGTGTCAAAAATATTTAGTCAAATCCGCAGATTTGGCAATCTGAAATTTCTCAGTTATGGACAAAAGTTTTAAAGAAAAATCTTTATAAACCTAAATATAGAAGTCACAATGAATTTGCGGAAGTATTTAGCCAAGGGAAAGGTTTTTTGGAATAGACAGAAAGAGCGGAAAAAAATCGAATCAAACATTCGAAGTAGAACGATTAAAACACATAGATGGCATTTTATGGGAAGTCGACATTGAATAAGGATAGCTAGGTCATCGGTTTAACAGAATCAATAATCATGCAGGCTACTGTTTAGAGTAGGAGAGTAGTGAAGCATCTCCAGTCTTGGCCAATGACATCATACAAAGATTAGAAATCACTGAAGTGAGAGAAACATGAAAATTTCGAAGCACGAAATCACTGAGATTGTCAGTAGTTAAGTAAAAATATTGCAGGTTTTAATCGTTCTATTTCGAACGTTTGATTCGATTTTTTTCCACTCTTTCTGTCTATTACTATCAAATGACTTGATAATTTTTTCTATCAAAGGGCTTGATAATTTTTTCCATCATCAATAATAACATTCAAGCTTCGAAGAGCTCATCAATGAAAATCGTCCAAAGCAAACTGAAGAAAAAAAGGATTAAAAAAAAAAAAAAAAAAATTTAAGACATGAAGAAGAAAATTTACATAGCATAATTCGAATAACCCAAATATGCTTTATATATAGGAATATTTGATAAATGCAATGTTTGTACGTAATCCAATGCTGATCTCATTCTTTTCCGGCAGCTTTTCCGAGTTTAAATAGTTATGATCTTTTAGCGAAAACCAAAACAGGTGATAACTCTAACCAAAATTTCTTCCCGACGAAACAACATAACTGTCGAATTACCCCCAACCCTTTGACTGAACCATTATTTGTAAGATGCACGTTCATCTACATCTACAGGAACTGATTTTAAAACTAGCTGTTTTATGAATATGAGCTTTGCGATGAATTTCAGGGTACTACAAATAAATTGAAAGTGAAAATCGATCAAAGCAAATTGAAGAAAAAAAGGTACTGTTAAAAAAAAAAAAAAAACTTCAGAACATAAGCAATAATGAACGAATACAATTTTTCTTTATATATAACTTTACTTTTAAGCTTTTGTGATTTCAGAACAAACTTCGATTATTTTCAGTATCGAAATATTAATGTATCTGAATATAATATAATGATTATTAATTTAGAAGCCATCTACATCAAGCTTTGCAGACAAATTCACTTAACTTTAATATGTATCCCTACTTTGCTTTAAAAAGAAATCGCATGGTGGAAAGTTTTATGCAAAATTAATGCGAAATCTTTACTGCGCCAAGACAATAAAAACTGTTAACTTTGAAAAAGTTTTACAGGATACGGAATCGCGCAAATCTGGTTCGACAGCAAATAAGAAAGTATATTGCAAAGTGAGCTTTGAGTGGATATCTCCAGATAAAATTTAAAAAGAAATTTCGACTCAACGAGATGAATAAATTTATGGTTAAAATTGATCTGGGCCCTGCGTAACCAAAAATAACTAAGGATTACGAAACACGACGATGTACAAACAGATATTCCGTATGCCAAAAAGTCTTTGTTACATAAGCAACTGTACTATGATAAGATATTCTTAAAATTTTTAGGCGGCAACCCAAATTAAACTAATATCTTATTAAAGGAAACAATTTGAATGTTAGTATTTTATCAAGAAATTTTGTAAACTTACTGATTTTCTTACCTACAAAATGGCACACTCGACAAAGCACTGCTATTACTAATTGCTGAACAGCAACATATTCATCTCAAAGCGATATTTCTTTAATGAACACTCAACTTCAAATCCGGAATCAATCAAACGAAGAGCGCGGGAAACTTATTTCCGAAATTTTGCGATGTTCAATATTTATTAAGATTTTTTCGCTGCTTGTTTGAAAAAAAAGAAAGGCCAAGTTTGTAATGAAACTGAAAGATTCTATCATGTACTTTTAAAATAAACTTACAAACATTTCTTTTCAATCAGAACATAGTGCTGTCAAAACTGCAAAACACTGTCTATTCGCTTATTAATGCGGCAGATTCAAGTAGCAGTACGGTCGCCAAAAAATCTAAAAAAACATAGGATCATCATACAGCTTCGGTTACACTACCAGCTGATTAGCTTGTCCAAAGCTAATTGAAATTTAAAATGATATATCGTAAGCCCTTCGAAAGTAACAAAAAAGTTATTCCCAAATCTTAGTAAGCAGCCAATGAAAAAGAAGAAAAGCAATGAAATATATATTACGACTTGAACTTCAGATAGAACTTTCAGCCAATAATAACTTCATTTCGGATTTTCAGTGTCACTTCTAAATAGTATTAAGTGTAGTTGCATATTATACTAATGATCAGATAATACTGTACTATTAAAATCAGAGTTAACTATTTGTCCTACTGAGGGGTCTCAAATTTCCTTCATCAGATGATACAGCAATGATGACAAAACAGACTTAAATAAAATGAAAATAGTAGTATAAAAATCAGTAAGAAATTCGACCAAATACATTTATACAAACTAAGAAATATAAGATATATCATTATGAATAATCGATCTCAAATAAAAAAAAAAGGCCAAACAAGAGAGGATTTAAAAATTATAAGTACGATAAAGGTTTTATTTTATGCCGAGAAATTCATTAATTATCAGCTGCTATAACATTATAACAATGCTAATAACTGAGGATCCTTCTATAAAATCCACTGGACATACGAAAATGTTTCAGCAACCGTATTAGGGAAACAACCATTTATCTCTTCGTCTTAACTGACGTTTCCCGAATTCCGCTGCAGAAACCCCCACATAGCCTACGTTGCCTAAACACAATCTAAAAACAAACACCCCCAAACCACAAATCCTTCGACTCAACGTCCCAACCAACCTCCACTGAACCGTTGATCCGTTACAACCATCAGAATTTCGTCTGCATATGTCACTATTTGCAAGACAATATGCAAATGCTTGTATCACATCGTACTGAATCCCTGCTGATAGCTTGAATTGGGAAATTATTATTTCCCTGAGATTTATGAATAGTTTTTGAGTTTTTTTTTTCCTTTACCATAAAATTCTAAAACTAATAATTTTTCCAAAGTTGCAGTTCCTCTTAAAAGCAAATTTTATTATTTGCAAATGTGGTTTTATGAAACCTCCATTTTCTGTCTTACTTTGACGAGTAATGAGGCTTTTATTTGTTTTTTTTTTTTCAAAGAAAACGATATCGATTCATACAAGCGCATGTTTGTCTGTTCGTTGTCTTCCCAAGCATTTATCCGGCAGTTTTACATTTTTCGCTGTGAAAGGCTACCGTATTCTTTACCAGCTTTTAATTTTATTTCACTGCTTTTTAGACTTTTGCAGATTTTCTTTAGAAAAGGTTACATTAACAATACATGAACTGGTTCGTGAAAGTTCAAAAAAATAGCAATAACAACGACCGTCATATTTAGATCAAACAGAAAGCACTTTTATTCCATACTTACAAAAGTGTACTACGGTATTGGTGGAGCTTCGGGAACGCCATCCTCTCTTTCTTTCTTCCTATGGTGCAAGTTTGTATTTGTCTTTGTTGTTCATTTGCTGATATTCTAGTTACCCACGTTTCCTTTTCAGTCTTTCCTTTTCACTTATCATTTCATATATTCTCTACTTGTTGAAATCGTTGCTTCAAATTGATCTTTTTTTGTGATGAAGGATTTCTCGAAACGTCTCTTGGTAAGTGCCATTTGACGTCTTATTTTCTGTTAAGATTTTTCTCATTCTCTTCCTCAGCTCATTTTATTTTTCATTGCGCATTATTGTGATATGTCGATATATGATCAATATCGGTATGAATTACAGTGATAGGGAAATTACCAATTGGAACAGATGGAATTGATGAAACGATCAATTAGTGGATCTGAAATATGCTATTGCAATCTCATATTGAAGAGCATAGAAAATGCTGAATTTGCAAAATGCTATACTACATTTATGCAATAGATCGCTTATATAGGTTTGAAGCTATGAGATCCAAAAAATGCAGGCTTTTCAATTATATCGATAATGAGTAATTGCAGGAAATATTGAACGATGGAATGCTTTCTCTGGGACTTGTCATGGGGTATGAGCTTCAGCTATTCAATACCCTTGCTGCTGTATCATCGGAAAATGAACCAGCCACTTCTATAATGATCGCTGAAAAAGCCAATATGAGAGAACGGTAATAGAGCATTCTAAACTTTCGATATATAATTTGTATATTTCCAATTGTAAATTGAAAAATTTTAGCTATGTGCGCGAATGGTTATGTCTCATGGCTTGTGGTAAACTTATTGAGGTAGATGAGAGTGGCGAGAAATTCTGGATCAGTGAGGATCGTATTGAGGATCTTTGTGGCGATAAACCGAATCCATTACTCGTCTTCCAACAGTTTATTCTCATGTGTGCCAAGGCATATCCTTCTGTCATTGGGCTTTTCAAAAAAGATGGACCGTTAGGTGCTTTGAATACTTTGTTTTATTTTTTGTTTTTTATTGGATCTTGTAAAAATCGCTCTTAAAGCATATTTATGTTGCATATATGCTCGACCAACTCGCCAGAAACAAATGCATTTTAGAATTGCTTTGATAAGACTAGGCACATCCACAATTTCATTTTCATATACCATTTCATCTCTCTTCATCCAATTGCTTCCTATTTTTCGCACTTTTTCTTTTTTTTTTAACCATAAATCACAGGTGCATTCCTACTCATTGATATCACTTTTTCATCTCTCTGCTTTCGATTGCTATTCAAATGCAAGCATATCAAAATGCTGATACCGTTTCTTTACTGATTACAATTTTTTTAATTTTGTGCTAGCAAATTGTTGAACCGTTTTTTCCCTTCATTATTATATATTAAAGAATTTTTTAGTATTTGGGAGAAATTTCAAACTTAAAGTAAAAAATTGGATAGTAGTAGCTCATTATGTGAACATTAACCGACACTAATTTTCCATAATTTAATTCCTGACTCTTGATAAGATGCAATAATTCATAAAATTAGGAAGCAGATGAAAGCGGTGCATTCTACTGGTAACTGAAACTATTTTCAGGGATGGATAACAAAATGTTTGATGAATTTGATAAAAGAATGGCAGCATTTTCGGAAGCTACACATAAAGATGCTATAATCAACAAATTTGTACCTGCAACAGGGATGCAAAGCAAACTGGAAGAGGGTGGAATTCAGGCTCTTGATGTAGGTTGTGGTCGAGGAATGCATATTGCTGAATTAGGTATAACTTTTCGTGGATATCGCCAGAATCAATAACACCGTGCACAAACCATATGCTTAATCTGTTTTCGGTACAGAGTACCGCACGGTGTTATTTAATTTCTAACATTAGAAGTTGATGTTAATAGTTTTTAGGGAGTCATTTCCCGAAGTGCTTTTTTACCGGAATCGATCTCTCGCTTGACGCCGTTGTTGGAGCGAACAAAAAAAGAGATGAAGCTAATGCTGGCCTCGATAATGTATCATACATGCAAATGAATGGTCAGATGATGAAAGATGAGTGGACAGAGAAGTTTGACTGGGTGATGATGTTCGACGCTTGCCATGACCAAACAAGACCTGATCGCGTAGGCCATCTCACATTTCAATTTCTCTTCAATAGCGGAGTATACTTCCGAATAGATTCTTAAGTACAATGCCTATTAAAACATATGTCAATAAATAAAAGAAAAAGAATTTATTTGATTCCATATTTTAGTGCTTGAAAGAAATATATCGGGTTCTGAAACCAGATGGTCTCTTTTCGATGATTGAAATTGATGGTACAAGCAATGTCTATAAAGATAAAGAAATGGATGGATCTACATTCATGTATGGCGTATCATTGTCACATTGCCTTCCGGTCGGAATGAACTCAGAAGGTAAACATTGTTTTACCACCTGTGTAAATTGCAACAACATTAATCCTCTTACTATTTTTTTCTTACTTTTTATAATTGAGCAAATGCCTTACTTCTCATCGTGGTTTAAAGCTAAAATTTTCGCAATACCGTGAACCCAGACAGTACTGGAATATCAAAAGGCTTAGCAGTTTCAACAAGCCATTTATTGTATTCATCGACATCATTGCTGAATAGCATTGAGAACAATAAACAAATATGAAAAAAAAAAAAAAAAAAAAAATTTGGCGCAGAAAAAAACGTCCAGAACATTTTTATGCATGGTTTTCAATTTATTCTTATTGAAAAATATTTTTTCAGATTACTTTAAAATATCTCAGTTCGGATTATTTTGCTTCTTCTTTTCTATTACGTATGTTTAATAACACAAAAAGCGAGAAGCTGAATTTGTAGTTTAGAATCAAAATCCGATATATTTCGTTGAAGTTTCGTCAGAAGTAATTGTTGAGCATCACTAGTAATTGATCGGGACAATGAAAGATTTTCTAGATTATTTTTGCATTCACAATAATTTTGGAAACAGGAACCTTTATTGAATTGCAAAAAATTCAACACCAGATTTTCGGGAAAGATCAGAAATGCTACATTTATCACGAAATTATATTCGAATTTTCACATGACACAATGAAATGCAGTTTGAAAATTGCCCTGAAACATTAGGCGCAATTGTTCAGTTGTGGATAGCTTATTTTCTTATTTATTTTTGCGTTGGTCAAATTTATTCCACTACTGTTTCCAGATGCAATGGGACTTGGTGCAATGTGGGGATGCGAAAAAGCCAAGCAGTTGCTCGGTGATGCTGGTTTTCAAAAAATTGAAATTCGTCCAGATCCATTTTCAAAATGCCGTTCAAACATTCTCTATTTGTGCCGCAAATAAAGATAATTTTTTATTCTTACTCAATAAAGGGCTAATTTGTAATCTATTCGTATAACACTCAATAATTAAAAGAAATCAGGAAATATCACAGTTTCTTGAATATTCAGTTTAATTATTCTTTGTACATGGAGCAACATTTCATCTATTGGTAATTGTTCACAATACGGAGAAGTCTCAACGCACGCTGATTAGAAGGGTCATCTGTTAAGCATGGTCATCTTTTATCACTTGCTAAGAATAATAAATTCCTTCTGCAATAGATTTCGAAAAAGACGTGATATGCTAGATGCTCGAACTTTTTTCTTCGAATCATATTTTCGTTCCTCTATTTGTCCAGTTCCATCATAGTAATCCTAACTAGGAGAGGTCAGAAACTAGACTATATCGTAGGCGGTTGTGATTTCTCTTTACTTGTTACTTTGAAACCATTTTTAATTGTGGCTATTATCAAGTTAATTAAGTAATGAAAATATGTTAAATAAATAAAAGTGGTGGAAATTTTGTTCTAGTAAGAGATTGATGTTGCAGATCAGGTTTATGAGTGCAATGCAGCATGAAAAATGATGATAGATGAAGAAAAATGTATGCATAAGGGGAGTTTGATCAGAACGAAAAGGAAGATAGAGAAGTAAATTAAATTTCTACCTGATCATATTTTACCCGAAAACGATCAAATCACTATTTGAGTGTTTAAAGGGCGGAGGAGCCTCTCATTTGTCTGATATATATAGAGTTGATCGATAGAACGTATATATATATCTATATATATATATATAGATATATATAGATATCTATATCTATATCTATATCTATATATATATATATATATATATATATATATATATATCATAAATTTCTCATTTATCGAAATAAATAGAAATCATATATTCATTATATCGTTGTTGGAGATAAGCTGTACAATTTGCTAAAAACATTTTATATCAAATGGCAACTGATAATCATCGACGGCGGTCTGTTCTCATCACTGGAGCAAATCAGGGAATAGGTCTGGCACATTTTCTCATCATTTCAATAATAAATTCAGGCCAGGATTTTTATTCGGGCATAAATTATTTGATTTTTTTACTGTGTTCATTCATACTGAAATGTAAGCTTCGTATTTTTTTTTTATATCAATTATATGAGCTTTGCTTTGCGTGTGAAAAATAGCCCAGAACTTTAGCATGGTCCAGGAGTGACTTAGAATCGCATCTCAGTATACAACGGAATCATCGGAAGTGAAATTTCAAAAGATTTCAATAATTTATAACCAATAGTTATCCGCTTAGACGTCAACTGCGATCAATTTATCAAGGATTAGTCATCTGTAAAGATGATAAATTAACAGCAAACTCTGTGAAGTTTTGTCAGTCACAGAAGAAATGAATAGTACCAGTCAAAGCGTACAATATCAAATTCAGAATAACAGAACTGTTTAGACACTAGATGAATTTTCCTTATTAGTTGCCTTTCTATAATGGCTTATGCTATCAATTGTATAACAATTTATTTCAATCCATCTAGCGGTTAAATTATGTAAAGGGAGAATATAACATCCAGATTGACTAGACTGATTAAAAAATTAAAACATATGTTAAGGTTATCATACGGCATTGCAACTATGTGCCAAAGGTTATCGCGTCACCATTGCATGTCGTAACATTGAAAAGGCGAAAAATGCCTGTGCATCCATAGTTAACCGATTGGTTGGTGATTTTATATCATTACATTCACTTGATTTTCATCAAAATTTGTTTAATTTTAACAATAAACTAACGTATTACTGACGAAAATAATTGTACAACAAAATTTGTCATTTTCAAAATTTTTTGTAGATAAAAAAACTTCGTTTTTAAATTATTTGAAAGTAGCTAATGAGAACAAGAATTAAAAGACGATAGCATGAAATTTGAGTAAAGTTCTGTTATCTTGACTATGCCACTTATTAGATTTATTTGTATTTCTATTAGTTACGTTCTCAAAGAAGAAAAATACTTTACAAATTCTATGTTTTGTGCCATAATCTTAAGAAATTTCAAATAGTTTTCAGGGCAATAGTGCCTCCATTGATTTCATAATTATTGATCTAAGTGAACTATCATCAGTTTCAAAAAGTGTTCATATGATTACTGCTCAGAAGAGGTAAACAAGTCACATTTTTCTGTGTCGTTATGTTATCGAACAAAAGACAGGAAAATTTCAATTTTTTAATGTTTCAAGTTTTTATAATTTCTTCAAATTTCCACATTCTTTTAATGAAGGAACTAGAGGCGAAGCGTAAATTAAACAAAAAATAAAAAAATGAGATAAAATCTGCATGAGAAAGCTAGAAAAGAAAATTTAAATTTAATAATAAAGATTGTCAGAGAGATTTCTAATTTGAATTTGAACATGTGTTAATTCCTCTTCTTAGTATCTTGTCGATTAATATGATGTCGATTAATATAATTTGGGATCCTAAAAAAAGCCTATCATACAACCATCGAAACCTCGAAATTATTTGCTTTATCATTATCATTAAAAAAGCTACTTTTATTATCCGACAATTGAAATGAGCATAATATTAATACATTCTTCTGTTTTAAGCAATAATCGATTCATTGTAAGGGAGAAGTTGAAGTATTTTTGCCGTTTAGAAAGAAAAAAATTTTCCTTTATTAAAAGATGCTTTCGAGTGTTATCGACACCTGTCAGTGATTCAATGATGATAAATCATTGCAGATGTTATGATATAATTATTTTAAATGCTGGTGTGTTGCTACCAAAATTATTCAAAACAAAGGATGGATTTGATACTACATTTCAGGTGTGATATTACTACGACTTTATAGCTTTCTCATTCATGAATCATCCTTATTTTGATATATTTCTTCAAAATTGGTGATGCATATTTGAAAAAAAAAAAAAAAAAAAAACAAAATCTTATTATCACGATGAAATGATACTTTTACTAATTATCCAGTCTATTTATTTGCGGTTTATTCATTCGGAAAATCTGTTGGCAATTGACGTGCTATTATTTTACAAATCTTTCAAAAAAATTATAAGTACAGTATAATCGCAAATTCTTGTGGAATTTTATCAAATGCGAATTTCAGGTGAATTACCTGTCGCAATTCTACTTGTTAAATGAACTAATCGGTGTTGCAACGCCAAAAGAAGGAGTCAAAATCATTACACTCACGTCTATTTTATACAAGTAATTCATGCAAACTTTATTAAAAGTACAAGATTATGGAGAGGAACGAAATAAAAGAAACATAAGCCGAGATTATCACGATCAATAAACTAAAACTACTTTAGCACTTGATCTTTTCTTGTCCTGATTTCATCCTTGGCCAATAATTAAATAATGATGATTCAGAGAGAGCAGAAATTAAACAATTAAACTCTAAGAACAGTGGAAAGGAAAGAGAGAGAGAAAGGAATAGAGAGCAATTGTTTTTATTATAAATTCCTTGAATGTTATTCAGAATTACTGATTATTCTGACTAAGTTTTAAAAAATTCATAAAAACGGTGTCCGAGTATTACTGAACGCGGATATCTTAAAAAAGGATGTCGTTAAACGATTTCAGTTCAATTCATTTATTAACTGAATTGTTCTCACCTGGAATAAGATTTCACTGGACTTGAAGATATGAATGAAATCATTAAATATTTCAAATTTTGTGTATTTCGATCGAAATGCCCAAAAAATTCCATCCGTTTACTTCGAATCGAAAGTGGGTCGGTTTATTTTCAATCGGCATTTATCCACTGCACAAAGTGCAAACAAATTTTACAGTGCAACCAAAACAGGAAATGTTATTATTTATCATGAACTCGAATTTCCCGTATTTTTGGTGTACTCATTCCAGATTTATTGTTAAAAAAGGGCATTCGAATCCTACCCATTTTTCTTACTATGGGAACAAATCCAATTCCAAACACCATAAATTTTCTTGGATTTCAAGTTAAATAAAACAAGATATTCTATTACTTTCAATTGAATTCGTTGTAAATGATTTGAATAAATCGTCTGATTTGTAGGGATAAAATGCAATAAAACATGCCATAAGATATGTTTCAATCAATTCTGAATGAAATCCGTAAATTGACAAGTCATAAATTTCAATTTAAATTTGATTTAGATTTCTGTGTCCGAAAATATCTTCGAAATATGATTGCATGCAGAAAATGTTTTCGCCGTCCAGTGGTACTTCTGGATGGCTCAGTTATGCCAGGTTGCTTAAATTCCGTGTTCTCATTTGTCATAATTTACATGAATGACTTAATATTTTTTAAATACAAAAAAAAAAAGAAAAAAATTGAAAAATTACCAAGCGAAGTGATTTTCAGATCAAAATTAGCAACAGCAATGTTGGCTTGTTACCTTGATCGAATCGAAGGGATTCAAGCAGTTGGCGTCCATCCTGGAGCTATAAATACAGCGATTAGTAGTAATATCTCGCCGCGAATGCGAAAATTTTTAAAGACAATGCAAGTCTCCCGATTTCTTACCCGAGTTGTACGTCTTTATTTATTGTTAATTTCACTAATTTCAAACAGATAAATTAACTTTTGATTAAAAAATTCTGCTGACCAACGGCACTTTGTAAAAAGATCTTTGGATCAACTGCAAATTCTGGACTCTGTGCTGATTTCAATTGAATATCCGATCATATGCTTTTCTTATTCTGAAAGATAATGAAACTATACAGATTTTTAATTCGAAAAAAAAGAAAATGCAATAACACGTATGAAATCCAAAAAGAAAGAGTTTGTTTCAGGAAGATGGAGCACGAAATGTGGTTGAATGTGTTGAAGGAAGTCATTTATCAAATACTTACCGGAACAATACTAAATATGATAGTGTTCCGAAGAGGGTTTCAGATGAACGAAATGAAATTAATTTGATGATTCTCAGCAAGGAAATGATTGCAAGTATCCTTCCAGATTTCCGTGTTAATCGCATTCTGTACAATATAAACTAAATATGTCTTACAAATTTGATTCATCTTGGCATTAGTTAAAAGCATTACTTAAAATTGCTATACATATATTTTTTTCACAACAAAGTGAATTCGAAATTTTAAAGAGTTTTTGAAAATTAAAAGCTCGCTGAATTCTTTGATTTTTCTACTGCTTTCCATCATATCAATATTTAGAAATTTTTGTAGTGTTTGATATATTATTTGTCTACTTCAAGCGGATAGCTAACTCCTATCTTAGTTCAGGTTTCATTTTGTACATAATTTCTCTGTTATTATTTATCATTCATTTGCAATAATGATGTTAGAAAGTTCTTCTTTTGTTGCTTTGAAACTTACTTGCTATATAATGATGAACATAATTTCCAGATAAAGATAGAATTATGCTTATTTAGATTTATCTATCTATCAAATATTTTGGATTAAATTGTAAGTTTTCATCTAAATTTTTATTTCTTGCAATAGATATACTTTTGAAATGGAAATCATGATTAAAAATTATTTCCGTATTTCTGAGTAAATTCTAAAAAAGAAAAAAAATGTATGAGGTACTGTGACAAGTATGGATTATTTTCCTGAAAGTATATCGTACTTCTATGAATCCATAAAAAACGAAAGGAAAAATTCAAAGAGCTTGATCATAACAACAAATTGCTTTAGTACCAATCAGACAATTTTCAGAAAACTTGGTATAATTTCCAGGAAAATGTTGCATGCATAAAACATCAGTCATTATTTAGGGTTGTTTATTTAGCTGTGCATAATTGAATTCTTTCTAACACTATTAAAACTGTGTAAACAACAAAAAAACGTTTTATATTTTGTAATAATTCTAAGTAAAAAATTGGAAAATAAAACAGGCTTAAAAATCAATATTTCTAAAAATATTTTATGTAATCCAGAAAGTAGATGACAAGAAGCCGATCAATTATCAAATATCATGATAAGTGATAATTTCGTCGTTATTTGGTTCAGCATTTATTATCCATTTAACAATCAAATATTCTGCATTTAACAATCAGATATTTAAAAAAAAATTTTTTTGTTTAAGGATCATGCACAAAAATAAGAACAACAAACAAATTTTTTCCTCTGCAAGTTATTGCTAGTAATCTTAAAAAGTTAGCACATATTATTTATGTTTTTAAGAGATGCGCTCAATGATATGAAAATAGCACAGCACAATTGCTTCAAAATACGCGAAATACTCAATTTGATATGAGAATTCCTATTCATGCTTTTAATAAATCATTTAAGGAATATGAATATGTGTTAATAAATCTAATTTTCCAGTCATATTATGATAGTATTCGCAAGACAATATATATCGTATTATATGATTGGATATTGCTTCATAGTATGCAACATTGATTTTCTTGTACGAACAAATTTAATTATTGATATGATTTAGACATCGTATTTTCATAAATTCCCAACGAACACTCGCTTTGTTTGATCAACTCGAACTTCTTATTAATCTAGCCAACGTCTGCTTGACATATGGTGGTACAGCTATCAAATTTCCGTCTTCTTGGAAGAAAGATTGTTTGTGTTGGCAGGAATTATAAGGTTTGTTTGCTTTAGAAGATTATGCATAGTGGTCATTCTTATAAGTGTAATGAATTAGAAGAGTTTAATTAATCGATGGATTTTATAGGAGCATGCTTTGGAGTTGGGAAATAAGATACCGAAAAGACCATTGTTTTTCGTAAAATCAACAAACAGTTATGTGCCACAAGGACAACCTATCGTCACACCACCTGGTTGTAAGATATTACATCAAGAAGTGGAACTTGGTGTAATTTTCAGTAAAACAGCGAAAAATATTCCATCCTCGCAAGTATTTAACTATATTGGTGGGTACACGGTAGCTTTGGACATGACAGCTCGGGATTTCCAGGTCATTTGTCATCTGACTCTTTTATATGGGACAAAATAATTCTTTAGTGATATCTGAAAGCTCCATTTTTTAGGTTTCAATTGCTTTAATGGACCTTGGAGTAGTGAATTGTCGAGCCACTGCAACGTCAATATTTGATGTCTTGTGAGGGAATCTAACTTCAGTAGAGCGCAATTTTCATTCTTGACCGATGTGCAGCTTTAATTTTCAGGATGAAGCGAAGAAGACAGGAACACCTTGGTTTTTGGCGAAATCGTTTGACACATCATGTCCAGTAGGATCTTTCATCGAAGCCAGCAAAATTCCCAATCCGCACGACGTCGAGTTATTTTGTCGTATAAATGATGAAGAAAAGCAGCGCTGTCGAACTGATGCCATGATTTTCGATATACCAACTCTGACTGAAGTTCTAACGAAATATGTTACCATGGAACGAGGTGATATGCTCCTAACAGGTACCCCATCAGGTACAACGGCTGTAAAATCTGGCGATTGTATTGAATTTGGTTTGGAAGGTATCGCACTATTTAAATTTTATGTTCAGTAAAAATTTGATTTCCCAACTCAAATTCTTGCCTTCCCAGTAATCAGTAAAGATGAAGACTGAATGCCTACTAATTTAATGATCTAAACAGAAACGTTTATGCACGATAAATGCCAGACGCATGCTACCATCGCTCGATATAAATATAAACAACATAAGCAAACTACATATATACAAAAGTAAAACATCTGAATTCGACAATTACCCTATTCTCTTCTATCATTATTCATCCTGACCAACAGACGATTACGGAATAATCTGATAAGCGAGGACATGTTCTATACAAAGAATAATGATAGAAAACAGTTTGCAAATACTGACAGAGAATGGTCATTTCGAGAATACACTGAATCACACCATAAATTCAAACACAGTCTTTCAACAAGAATAAAATTAATTACTCTCCATACTCTGAAATCAGAATTTCCATCTTAAATGTGGTTTGTATCTTTCTATAAAAATGATCTCTTTGGCACTAAAACATGTATAGGACTAACAAATAAAAGAAGACGAAATAAGGAGTGCTGTGATTGCTGTATACTTTTACGACTACAAACTAGAGTGAAACACTGAAGTAAAAGAGAATCCCACAGATCAGAGCTAAGGAAAAGACAGAAGACGTAACTAATTTGATGCAGATATATGGTTATTAGAAGATCACTTAAAATTAATGACTGTTACGCGTGATGACAATATCGAATTTTGGCAGAACCTTTATCTATCAGGAAAAAATGATTTCTGCCCAATTTTTTATAAGTGCACTGGAAATATCATGATAACAGAAAATAATCAGAATGAAGTTGGGAACATGATAATTATCATTTAACAACACATATGAACAGAGATTCTCGCATTAGAAATTACAAAATCAACGCACATGAAACCAATTCCAAATGTAAAAGTATGCTTTTCCTTCAAATTTTAATTCTCTAATTAAACGTTCACCTTCATTTGTCTTTTCAGAATTTGTGTTCCTACAATAACAGTGATAATGAAATAGAATTCGCACATACACTGCCTTCAAGTAAGGGACAGTTTCACTGCACTCATATATACCAAGTGCTACAAGTGGGAATATGAAACATAACTTCACTGTGCTTTGCGTCTGAGGTAGTTTAATGTGCGCTACGCTATAATGAGGCTGTTCATAAATACTGCCGCTGCTATTCATAATAATTGAAAGCACAAATTCATAAATAAACGTAGTACTGGACTTCTCTCCGTTTTTTTCTCCACCATGACATCGAATAACGGCTTAGCTTTGAATAAATTCAAACCATGGATATCGTTACATTGATACCAAGATTACCATTTTCAGCAAACAACTGGGCCGTTTGGCTATCGAATGCCATACAATCTGATAGAGATATTGCATGTGCTACACCCTCATGTATGCTACGCGGGGACGCTTCCCAACTAAAACGACGCCGGTGTGTCGCTAATTCAAGCCTGCAAACAAAATTAGAATTCCATATATGGAATCCAAGATAATTTTTTGTTCTGAAATTCAATTTAATTTTTAAGTTTTTAATGAAATTCAATTTAATTTTTAAGTTTTTAATGAAATTCAATTTAATTTTTAAGTTTTTAATGAAATTCAATTTAATTTTTCTTTCATATACTGTGCCTCTATTCAAACGGATTCAAAGCGACTAATTTTATTTATCCATATTAAAATTTCTCGTGGTATGAGGAAAGTTCCTGAACTTAGCCCAATAATGCTTACGACTACTTATCATAAACTCCAAAACTGCTTTGCAAAACAGTAAAAAATTCCATTTCGTGGTCTGATATAAAATACTATTGGCATTGGCCTTTCAGTTTCTTGTGCAAAATTGATTTTAAAACGCCTACGTATCAATCATCCTTTGGGAAACACAATTAAAATAATAAAGCTTATTCTTCTTGTTGTGTGTTGTTTATTGTTATTCTACTTTTCAAAAAGTAGAATTAAAAAAAAAAAAAAGAAAAAGAAGTTTTGAAAACTTTTTTTTAGTTTGCGTGCTTATATATATAAAACCATCGCGTGAAACTAAAATCTACGAATCCCCCACCGATACATGAAATTCTCGGATTCTTTTTTAGCACCAATCAGTTGCACAACAGCATAGAACATCTGATTGCCATCCTGGAACTTTTCTTGTTTTTCTAACACGAGCATAAAGTGATAACCGAAACAAGACTGCATCATTACCCAGTCTACAGCACCGGGCAGATTGATGTCCGTGGCCAAAAAGACAATATCTTCACCTGCAATTAAATTCATTCAAGTCCTTATTCTTTAAATTAGTTTTAAATAAGGGAAATAAGTGAGCTTTAATTTTCAACTCATGATCAGAAAGTAGAAAAAGTTATGGTTTATTAGAAATTTTCATGATTTAAGGTCATGATTTACTAGAAAGAAACGAAATATAAAAATTATTTTGCATCAAGTATTAACCAATTGTAACTGTAATTTACATATTTGTTTTTATTTTCCTTAACTGCTGAAACACTAAACTATTTTTAACCCAAATTACATACAGAAAAATATGCTGTGAACACCAAAATCTTTTCTGTATTTCTTAAAATAACGAAAAAGAAATTGACCTTGCAGAGTAGTAATAGACTTGTGTACTTTCATAAGATGTCCCATAACTTCCGAAAGGCTTCCCTGCCACTTGCACGATGCACCGGGACATGGGCAACAATATGGACTAGAAATATGACAGTAGAGGTTGTAAAATAGAACTTGATAAACAAACACAGAAATGCTTTCAACTAAGATGTACAATGTTATTAAAAATAAGAGTATAAAGAAAGCTTCTCAAGTAAATATTATACTTGCTTCATAGGAGAAATCCGTATTTCTCTATAAAAAGGAATAGAACCAGAACAGAAGCAAAGAATGCTTACCGAAACTCACAAAGTTCCTCATGCTCCACTTTTTCAACGTGTGAAAATGTAAGAGGACAACCTGAACCTGCGAATTTGCACGGAAACATAACTGTGTTTGCGATCTTTTCCAATACTAGATTTCGAACACTTGCTGCAAATAACATTAGATAAAATGCAGAGAAAATTAGTGATTACACTAGCCAAATTTTAAAAATCATCTCATGCATCCTCTTTCCTCACTTTGGAGAAAAAAGAGAATGCTTGAACTATAACAATATATATCAATTGAATAGTAAAGAAACATACGAACTGGACCCCTACAGGTAGGGCAGCATGTCAGTTTGGGACGGCAATTACCACATACGAGGTGACCACTTTGGCACTGCAGATAAGGTGGCATCATATAATCCATACAAACTGGGCATTCGAAAACGGATAGCACCTAAAACAGCATTACCAACACAATACTTTTTAGATAAAATTGCGACTTTTCATTTACTAAATACAACAGATTGATATCAAGCTCCGACCTTATCAAACCAAGAAAAAATTAAAAACCTCTGGATTAGCATTATGAGTTACATTGTGCGGTGTGGCAACAGCAAATTGAGGTGCAACGCTCTGCGTAGTTACTGAATTTGAAATAGAACCTGAAACAGCAGGTTTATTTTGATACAAATTACTAAGGAAAAATCAAGGTCGAAAAATAAAACAAACGCACCAGATGGTGTGGAACCCTGGACACGTCCGACAGTTTTTTGTTGTGGCGTTGCAACACCCTGCGTTGGATTATTCTGACCGTTTACTGCAGCTGGAGTTGTACTACTATTCCCTTGTTTGAACTCGTTGCTCATTTTGCTGACAATTGCAAATGGTCGTTTTTTCAAATTCAAGACTGAAATAATGTGAAAGAAACCTGTGAAGAGAAACAAAGTGTCGCAAACTCAACCTCAATAAACTACTCAACCTTAATAAACTCCGCTCTGCCACTATGGCAAAAGTATGGCTTTTACTCATGTTGTCATAAACACCCCACACGTATACATTAGTACTCAAACAAAACTTCGAAACTTTTGCAATATCTTGCCTGATTGACCCTATCCATTTCCAATGTCGACTGAATGAGAACAACGACCATTCACCAAAATATTTTTACCTTGGTTTAACAGACCTAAATTGCATTACAGGAAGCTTAAAATGGCAACTACCATGCTGTTCCATTTATCAGTCCCATGATCACACTCAGAACAAAACAAAATATTTCAGTAGATTCTTCAAACTAAAAAATAATTAGAATAATATTCCGGATGGCTAAAACCACGGAATTTCTTGAAGTATATGTCAATGAATCAATATTTTCATGCATTTCCAAATTACTGTCTTAAAATATAAATGCATAAATATTTCTGGGAAAGAACAAAACCAAAAAGTATTATACAGAGCTAGAGAATGAACAACATATTACAAATTAATAAGTACTCAATTAAGGCAATACTTTCTTTGCAGGCAGCTGATGATGAAACTAACCAACATATTATTATCAGAAAACTAATACAATGATGTCATTAGACTGAAAAATCTTAAAGATTTGCTGAAAAAGTTTATCAACACAGAACGTGACAACATCAAACGGTCACCACGCTTTGGACTTCAAATAATAGTTAAATATGATGCACACAGTACGAGTATTAATATCGTGACAAATGACGTAAACAATCAAATAAAGTTAAATTCTACAAAATACTGAAAAAGCAACACGCTGAAAACACCGTTTCTACTTATACATCTAGAATTGATGGAAATAAATTTTGCATAATCTACAAAATTCCTTACTCGAGAAAGGGTATAAAAGTGAAACATGAACATGACCGGATTCAATCTATATTTAAAAGAGACATATCTGAATGATCATAAGGTGAATGTAAAACAATATAAATGCTCCATGATGATGATAAAATGAATTCGTGGTGGTTTGAGAATTATCGATATATATGCTTCCTATTTATTCATATTTGTTTTGTAAATCTTTTGTGTCCAACTTGTGTTTATATATATCATTTCTGTATTTTCACAAAAGCAGACATAAATTCCTCAATATCATTTTCTGTATTTTCACAAAAGCAGATATAAATTCCTCAATAAATACGCAGGATCTTTTCATTTATCTACACTAATTATCTTATCATTTTCCAACAACATAAATGATCACAGAGCTAAATGTTCATTTACTGTTAACTGACCGCACATTAATTTCACGTCTAGTGCATAAAGTTTATTCCAAATTCATTCATAAGGACCACACATGTGGTATATGGCACCGATATAATAACAGTTCCGTACTGATTTTGCACAGTACTACTTATTTTCTTAATTACTTAAAATGTTTTTTAAAAATGTTTTTCTTTTCGACTAAGAATATTCGAATGACATTTCGTCCAAAAATATCCATCAAAATACTCAAAAATAAATAAACAAATGTGGTGTTAAAGAATAATAGTAGCAAATCATTATTTCTTTGACAATGTCTTTAGTACATTGGAGAAGGCACTGGTAATTTTGACAGTTGGATTCAATTCCAATTTCGTAAAGCCATTCTTTATGCTATCTTTACACAAGTTTTTGAAACAATAACACCCTTCGTTCATCTTGTGTGCAACCACAATCAATTCCCCGACGTCGGTTTCATGATAATTCTGAAAAGTAAACTAATCCATACGTCTGAAATAAGAACTGATCATTCTTTCAGATATTCACCGAAAAGGGCATTTTATTAAATGTATTGATATATCGGCCTAACTACTAACTGAAGAACAAGCAATCAAAGATGGATATGATATAAAGATAGGAAAGTTTCATTCTGAGTTTACTGGTAAATCTATTGTGTCGGTGAGACTGAGGGGTTAGTGAAAACAGTAATGGATAAAAAACAAGCGAGCTTCTCGGAGCTCACCTGTTAGGAGCAGAAGTAATAGAGTTAATTAGCAGTTTTGTTCTCGCAAAGCAAATAAAGGCTGGATTCTAGTACTGATCGCGGAAAAACATCCGCATACTTGGGAAAGGGATCAGTCGCTGTAGATGAAAGAGAAGAAGTTAAGATGATAAAGGCTAAGTTTGAAGGTACGCTTTTGTTAACTAATGTTAAAAAAACCTTTTGCGCTTTCGAGTGAGTATAATACCAAACAAAAATGGACTGAATCGTTATGAAAATTTCTATAGTTATTTCCTATATGTAACTCGAAACTGGACACCTATAGATTTAACAAAGCGGCGCTAACTCAAATTGAGAAAAAAATTTCATTTCACTAAAACATAGCTCTTGTTCTGAGTACGTACATATTACTGTGGGCATAATCAGAACTTTCAACATGGATTAAACATATAGTGCGAATGGAAATGTAAAACGAAGATCAGCAACATATCATTTCCGATTGAAATTGTAATTAACGCCATTAATGGAAGTCGGGAACAAATTAAAAAATGATAACTCAAATAGTTAATTTACATTTCTAAATGACATATATGATATACCTGTAGCATTTCTAAACATGATGTAAAATCTCCTTCAAGCAATGGCACACGGACTTTCTCCATCATCGCTAAGCATATCCAATGAAGAAATCGTAAACGGTCAGGTGACGAAAACAATGAATCCCATATATTAATAACATCTGCAAATTAAATATTTCCAGATCATTTTTTTAATAGAAATAATGAATTTTATATCAAAGAAAGAAATATTCACCTGGTAGGGAGAATTCTTGCGATAAAAGTAAAGAAAGCCAGCGGAATGCATAAAATTGCGGCTTAATGCCCACATCGACCAGATGATTATACAATTCAGGATCACAATTCTTCAGTATTTCATAGAATTCTACCAGAAGAGACTCTGTAATTTAATTCATCGAAATAGAGACGAGAGAATTCAAGAGTACCATAATTTTCTTCCAGATTAAAACAAAACCACAAAGAGGCATAAATAAAATTTGATCATTTTTTTTTAGTAAGATTTTGGATTATCCTGATTGTTATTACTATTTGAACATCTTAAACAGAAACTGAGCTTTTCTTTATTCATTAAATTACATAAAATATGCTCTGAAAGTGCAAGTCTTAGTTGTTGTTTTTTTTTCGAAATGCAGCGAGAATTATGAAAATATTTAGAAATCTGAGGTGAAACTGCCAAATATTACTTAGCTGAGGTTATGTGATTCACCAAATTCTAGCCAAAACGTATACTAAATAATGTAAGTTGAGAGATGAACCACAATTTTTTTTCTGGATAGAGTCAGCGTGCAGTTCTGCCGTCATTCTGCTCAATGAATGACACTGTTTGATTGAATAGAAGATTACCAATGCCACAGTTAGAAGTGTCCAAAGTTTTGATGAAATTGTCCTTAATTTCACTCATCAGCAATTGGAAACAGTAATATGTATCCGCTTCAGCCGCTTCTGCCCATTCGCTGTCTGCATCACTTGCAAATACGTAATACAATGGACCCATAATTTCATTCATCCCCTTAAAAGTTACAATAATCTCAAGTCGGTTAATAAAAAAATGAGTAGAAGTCTCTGCCAAGAAACATTACATTTATAATTTCAAAATAACCTGCACATATTTAACTCCGGGATTAAGTTTACTGTACATGAATAATACCCTTTCAACCACTTGCCAATGGTATTCAACATTTTCGTCAACGACATTGGAGTATTCTTTGCTGGCTGTTTTAGTTGGTGAAGCAATAAACTGAAAAAAAAAAAAGAAAGAAAACTAAAGGAGTTCGAAAAAATAATAAAAAGTAAATGCGGAACATGACAAACTGCTAATATAATGGAAAGAACTAACATTTCCTGCACTGAAATGATTGCTTGGTGGAACTTCAGAATAAAGGTTTTCTTGTCGAATACGACGTGACAAATTGACTTTTGCTGCTGATCTAAAAATAAAATATAGAAAGATTTACAGCTAATGACAGTTAGCAGTCAGTCAACTAATGAAACCACGATTTTCCTATTTAAGATTCTTACATCGCTGTGTTTGGCAAGAGATTATGTCATTAATGGGTGATATAATGAGAATAGTCATAACGGCATTTAGTATAAATTAAGTACTGAACATTTTCCTTTCCAATTTTTCAAGAAAAATTTCATAAAGCATATGCAAAGAGTTTGCAAAAGCACATAATCGAAACTGCCCATAAAAAAATTAGTCAGCATTAGAAATTGCACTCATTTAAATGAATATGAACATGCTGAATAAATCTTTTAATTGGTTTTTTATCCTCTTTGGAAAGCAAACCTATGTGGGTAAGAAGTAATTCGTTGAAAAAAATCGATCTCTGGACAAAGTCGCCGAACATCTTTGTCTATTTGAGCCAATATTTCATTGTCCTTGAAATAATTATTCCATTGACTGTTGGGATTGAGGTTTAACGGCTAAAAATAATTCAAATAAAATATCCCATAATTAGAACCTTCAGTTTGGTAAGTGGTAATCAAGCATGATACTTTATCTAGATAAGCCATATGACTTTAATCCTTGACGATAGTAATATGAACATCTCGTCTCCTTGTTTAATTTCGTGCAAAAGTATGAATTATTTATGCCAGACAACAGTAATAAGCTGAGTAAAACAAAATGACGTACATGATCTTCGGCAATCTTATGATCTGGCGCTGCAGATGATTGGTCAGGATGAACGATTACATCTTCAATAAGGCTGTTATAAATTTCGCGTTGCTTTCGAAGGTAGGCAGGCCACTGCTGTCTTTCCACAGGTAGATATCCAAGAAGTAGGCGCCAACATAACGGTCGCAAAGAATCAGGAACACCTAATAAAGAAATGAATTGCATGTAAACAATATAGTTTATCTTATTACAGAAAAATTCCAATTTTTTTTTCTTTGGAAAGTAATAGCTAAGTGATAATACTGATATAAGATTCATAAAGCTGCAATTTGTTTTTAATAAAGTTTTGAAATTGATATTTTATCCGAAATAGCTGGGATAAATTTGGAAGATTTCAGGGAAAAACTTATTGATAACATAATAAGAAAAATGCTTTAATAATTTTGGACTAATTTGGAGCCTGAAATGGGATTCCTTCCAAATAAATAAATAACTTAATGAAACTTTAAATAATGATAATGGCAACTACTTTATACAAATATGAAAGATGAATTACCAAAACTGCAGCAGAGTCTTAAGTCGCCCAAATCTATTTCAGCATTATTTAACAATAAAACTTTTTCTAACTGCAATAGTCTGAAATATTATCATTTTCGTTTTCATTTTCGATGTTCGCAAGCAAATCAAATTACTATAATTACAAAATAAACTTTTCTATATAAGAATTCACTTATTTCCATACTGGTCCAAGATTTATGTCTTGACCTATAAGCCGCTGACATGTCTTGATCTATAAGTGCAAAATTAGGATGAGTTGCATTTGCACTTGCGGGATGATTATCTGAGGTAAATCAACAGTTAAGAACAGTTTCAAATAAAAGAAATTACAAATGCTAAACCCTATTCATAAATAATATGAAGCTTAGCATGACTGAATATCTTATAACTTTCCATACAATCTATTATTGAATCTTATCAAATTTTCTCGATCAAGATACAGAAAAATTTATCATATCTAAGAAGTGAAATAATTAACAGAAATCAAATTTGCATACCGTTCCTTATATTTTTCACCCATTGGCCTTCAGAATTTTGTCACTAACGATAGTTTTATAAACATTCCTGCAACACTGTTCCGTTCTGCGGATGATTCCAGTCAGGATAGAGTAAAAATATTTGCCTTTGTCCAGTGACGCAACGTTTTTCCCCAAGGTTTAGTGTAGATTTTGCCTTATAGTCTCTTCCTGTGACAAATTGCAAGATCTGTATGATCTGATTACTTTTCTATCATTAAATTCTTTAAATTTTCATATATTTCAAAATCCTCACACCTTCTAGGACGCCGATTCTCGCCACACTGTCACCGGAACTACACGCTTCAATGTTACCAAACATGCTATTACCATAAACAAAATTGCGGAATTGTTTTCTCAAACCGCCGGCCCGCAAAATACCAAACGGTCTGCCTCATGTCGCTTAGGAAATAGATTTTGGCTATCGGATGTTTTTTTGTGAACTCATTTTTGATAGATACACGTTGCTTATCATTTAATCCGTCGCTTAGTTGCTTTGTCAGTTGTGATTCTACAAATATGTATTTGACTAGCTACATTCGGTTCGATGGAACTTCTTAGTTTATTTTAACGAACAATTCGAATGTACTTGAAATGGCCGAGCTTAGGAGCAGAATATTTCTAATTTTATACCGCGCTTGCCCAAGACACTTCTATGGCCTTATTAGTTCAGTGTAATGTATCTTTGAGAAATTGTTACGAATGAAGAAGTTATGAATGAAAAACTTCATCAACTATTATGAAGACTCAATTTTCAGATCGAAGGACAATGACAAAATTCGGGTGTAATGTCCATAATATGAGATAGCTAATATGAAAAATATATATCAGAATGAAAGATGAAAATTCGGGTGTACGAAATGTCGTGATTACAATGAAAATTGTGACAGTTATTTCGAAAATCAAAAAATGAAGGTTAAGTGACGGGAAGATGTTGACGAAATCAAATAAATCAACAAGGCGTTAAACATGTTTATCGCTAAAAGGATAAACATGTTTTACCGCCAAAATACTCCAATCATGAGGCGACACGTTGAGATCAGGTAAAGAGAAGGAGCCCCGAAAGGATTTGAAAGGGCCGAATTTTGGAGCTGAAGGCATTTCGAAGTTCGAATCCGAACTCGAGTTCAAGTTCGGTAGAGATTGATGCTGCAATCGCAGCAGTTCGACAGTTCACTTGAATAGTATTCTTCTCTACGAGCAGCAAAGGAAAGATTGACCCAATGATCACTTTACTTGGATATTCTCTAATAATTCTTTGTAACGAAGAATCACTGTTCTTTCAACCAATAAAATTCTTCTGAACAAGACTCGTCTCTGACAAACAACGAAACAAAAAACTTTCACGACAACAGTCACGAAAATTTCATGCCTATGCCCCGAAATTTCTCGACCTCAGCATTTGAGTAACATTTTCATAACAGGAATTCTCTTTCTGCCAACAATGGCAGCCGAAATCTACCAACTTCAAATTGGGATTGGGAATGTCGCTGTGATACCGTCTAAGTGGCGCAAAGTCATGTGTCTCTCATTTTTACTGCTTTCCCATTTTCCAGAAGTCAATTTTTTCTTGGTTGTGTTGTGAGATGGGTTGTGTTGTGGTGTTCGCTGTTTGTCAAGGTAAATAGCGTTGATTTCAGGATAACTAACTTTGGTTTTTGAAGATGTCCGGACGTGGAAAAGGTGGTAAAGGTCTTGGGAAAGGTGGTGCTAAGCGTCATCGCAAAGTTCTACGTGATAATATCCAAGGTATAACGAAGCCGGCTATTCGTCGTTTGGCACGCCGTGGTGGCGTGAAGCGAATTTCAGGTCTAATTTATGAAGAAACGCGTAGCGTGTTAAAGGTAACATTACCATAGATCTTTTCATTATTATATGTTTTCAATAATATTAAATCATTTACTTTTATTTGTCAAATCTCGCGGTCAAAAATTTCGTGAATCTCATAGGTTTTCCTGGAAAACGTCATACGTGACGCTGTGACCTATTGCGAACATGCTAAACGAAAAACGGTTACGGCAATGGATGTTGTTTATGCTTTGAAACGTCAAGGACGTACTCTGTATGGTTTTGGTGGCTGAATTTATTGATGAAAGCAAGCTACCATATTTATATATTCAAACTTATGACTTACTGTTCATTGATTTCTTCAACTTTATTGCTATTGTTTAATCATATATATGATTCTGTATCGATTTGTACAATAATGTTTGTTACTCTAATGAGTTGATGAGATGGTCAGAACTATAGGCAAGCATAGAAAGACATGAGCTTCATTTTTCACATAGAAAACTGAGCAACAATTTAAAATAAATGCTGGAGATGCAATTATAAGCGCAATATAGTACTGTGGCTAAGATATCATACTTTTTTAAAACAACACAGTCGTCTTACATCCCGTACCATTAATTAAAGTTCGATAAATTTATTGAATTCACGAAGCGTAATCATATAATCTGTTTTGTTAATAGTGTGTCCTCTTGGCAGTTTATGTGTTTTCAGATTTATCAGCATTTCTGATCCCTTTTTTTTTTTCTACCATGTGTGTTTTTTCTTTTGCACTTTGTAATTACGTTGGGAAGGACTGCAAAATTATCTTTGATCTTTTATTTATCGTTCTTGGTATAAATTTATTTCGGTATATTCCAATTTTTTTTTGCAACTATAAAATATCTCATTCTAAGATCAAAGCAATATGTCCAGTTGGAATTGCTATATTTAAATGGATTGGCCTACGTTCTCTTTTCGGTTCAATCTTTACGGCCAAAAACTGTCGTCTTAAATCTCTATAAGTTGTAGGTAAGAAAGTCTAAATCAGTTAAGCTAAAATTTTAAGGAATGAATATAGTTTTCGGATGATGCGTTATCAGTAAGTTTAATAACAGTGATATATAGTGACATATGGGTAATGATATGTAGTGGTAACATGGATAGTGATAGCATTTGACACTAAACTTTGTTTCGCTCTTGAGTTCGTCCTGGCATGAGGATTTTCTTTATTCACAACAATAAAGAAATCAAAGAAACAGCCACTGAAGTCATACTGAGCATATGTAATATGATCTTCAATAATAAAGTGAAAATATGGATGGGTAGGAAAAAGATTTTTTGATAGAAAAGCTTGAAATGAGATTAATATTGGCATGTTTCATGAACGCAATCTGCTATATGTAGCATACTTTATCTGAATAACACACATATTGATGAGATCGGAGCGATTGGAATAAAGTGCACATTGAATTCAAAAAGTATAATTTTGATGAAATAGTTTATATCTATTTATATCTTTAAATCTATTTATATATTCTATAAGTTAATTCGCGACGATTTCACTGTCGTCATAAACCGTTAGTTTACAATTTATCCTCTTCTATCATGAATTTGTATTGTAAAAACAGTTGTACCATTTCGATATGTTTGAAACTACAAAGGAAATAATTAGTATAGTCATATAAACGATGTGAATATTTCAGCGTTTCCTGTCGTAATTAACGGTCTGTCTGCCCTTTTTTTGGTCCATGTTTATAAACAGAGAGTGCAGTCCTGAATATATGGATGGAATGTTTCCTGTTGAGTGTAACTTCAGTCTTTCTGTTGGGATGAAATTAAGTAAAAGATAATTTTTTAGTCATTAATTACTATTAACAGTACTAAAACTTAGTCAGGAGATAAAACTGTGACAGCTGTTTAATCCAACATGTACTGTTTTTCTTGCAAGTAATACAAATTATTGCTCGTCATTTCTCCGCAAGAAAAAATATATAATTACAAAATTGATTGAATTTTCAACTCGTATGGTTTGGAATTCGTCACCTAAAATGTATGACATATATGATGCTATCGTTGATCTGGAAACTAATACCATCAAACTTTTATTATTATTTCAACAATAAATATGATTAAATGGACAATTGGAAAAGGTAATGGTGTGTTGAAATATCTAAAATCATTCCAATTTCGCTTTTATCAAGCTATGTCTTTTAATTCAGGAAAATGCATTAGCCTTACCGGGATTTTCTGAAAGAAAAATAATACTATGATGCCTGTATTTAAATCATTATTATCTTAAATTCTCGTTTCCACAAGTTCTTTATAAGCTTAGGACTTCTTTTGAAATACATTCTCTCATCCGTTGTCATTTTCACTTTACTTATTACATTAAAATATACTTATTGTTTGTAATTGCTCTCATGTACAGATAACTGTTAGTAATATAGAATTTAATTGGATCGAATCAAGATTTGAAAAATTATATACTTATTTTAAGGAAACGTTATGAGATCTGATAATTCGACAATTTCCAAACGACAGAGAAAGTCAAAATCAGAAATAGCAAGAACTGAAAATGTCTTTTGAAGTTTTATATTTTACTTTGGAAAGCATTTCAACTAAAATTTTTTAGATTTGAGTGAGAGCGCTCTTGAAAAACTCCTTTATTCAAATTTTAAATATTGTTCCTTAATAATAAATGAAAATGCCGCATTTAAAGCGCATTGTTCATTTTTTAAATTTATATATTTTTCAATGAGATTATCAAGGAAACACATGAAGTAGTCAAATATAATATTAACTATATTGCCCACTAAAAAATACGAATTCCGTGTTTAATATTCTAATAGCAAAGTTCTTAATAGAAATAGAAAACAACAGTTCGTCTTACGACTGAATTTTATTCATGAACAATGTCCCAGAATCAAACAAATGTGCGATCCAGAATAAAAGTTCAAAAAATTGCTAAAACCTTCCGGTTTGCCAGGTTACGTCTTAAGTTTAGTGAGGTTGCACTTCGTTTTCCCTAATTACATTAACGGTTGCTTTGTCATCGTTTTCGGCTCTTGATAGTGCTCTTTGTCAGTCATTTTGGATAATAATTGAGATCGGAAATTATTTTTCTTACTGTTTTTGAGATATTCGAGGTTTCATTTTGTGATTTCTACATTTTGTTTAATTATATTCGAATTTATATTCTTCTTAAATGGGAAAGTGCAACCAATATCGAACTGTATTTCTTCAAAAACACATTTTCCGGATCGCCACAGGAACCAGTCATTTTGACGTCTTACAACATTATATGTGAAAAAAGTCAAACATTTGTTATTGTTTGAGGGACGCTTCAACATCACATACGCCGATTCAGCTTCTGGACATTGCAACGGACAGTATGTCAGTATCTGATTTAGCGTTGCATCCTTCTCCTAGAACGAAAGAAATTTGTAAAAATTGGAATTACGTATCATTAGCAGTTATTTCATATTTGAATATATCAAGAATATAGTGATGCATCCGTTACGATGTCAAGAAATACACTTGTAATTGTACTGGTGCTTATGCTGTTGTAGTAAACAATGCTGCTAGTTCAATTATAAAATATTTCAAGAAGCAAGTCATTGAACTGTAAAACAGCCATTATCGTTAATTGTTGTCCTCTCAGTATCATCTTTGAACATCAACGTACAATCAGATGGCTCCTTATCATTTGTTATTATGCAAGTGTACTGTCGAAACTCTGTAATTTCACAATGTTGCATTTTATACAAAATATCGTTTTGAACCAGATGAGAAAAAAAAAAAAAGTTTTTAGACCAAATTTGAAGATTTTAAATTTATTGATATAATATTTCGATAAATTCAGAAAAATTCGAGAAATGGAGTATACGGTTATGTTGAAACTCAGCTTCTCCACCGTAAAATAATACAAGAAATATCCAAAAACTATGCATTGAAATCATCTGGAAACGAAAATAGGATTTACGATGTTATTCATTTTAATAGTATCCAAAATCGTGTAAAAAATGATATTATATGGTGCAAAGATTTGTTTCACATATTTGTACTTCATGATGTACAATGCGGGCTACTGAGCTAATCTTTAATATTTACAACAACGATCTAAGAAGACAAATACCGAAGGAATGGAACCTATACAGACCAATTATTTAGTTTATACCTATACATTCTATAAGTCTCACTGGAAGAAATGAATGAATTATAGAATCAAAACAATGGTTTTCCAGGAGATTGAAAATTCAAGTTGCTTGATAAGACGAATAACAGGCAAAACCTGAAATGACGTATCAGTGAATTTAGTTGAACAAAAAGTCGTCGAAATAAAGAAAGAATTCGTGTTGATGTTATTCAGTTTGACCCAAAAGGATGACCTAAAAGTATCGTTATCATTGTCACACCCATTTGTTCATCATTTTCTTTCCTTCACTTAGATATCGCATGCGTCACATATGATATTATGATCACAGGTATTGATTCCCCTACAGAATTTTTGTGTTTATACTTTATTATCAAAGAATGACCATTCGGATCTTGAGAAATGCAATTAATAGTTTGAACTTTAAAAAATAAAAGCAGCTACAATATTATTTTTATTTTCGTTTATTTTGTATAAATTTATTATACAAGCAATATCTATTTACTGTCAAATCGAAATAAATTTATACAAAAAGTGGAAAAAAGAAAAAAGATAAAAAAAAGAGAATAACGAAAAGGCTGAAAGTCTCACTTCTAAAAAATTCAGCCTGGATGGCAGCTCATTGCGACTTAAAAAAAGTGCCATAATGACGGAATTACGTCGAGATAGGGAAATGATGATCTACCACTATCCCCATGAGCCGAAAAAATACTCTTCACATAACAAATGGATTGAGAAAATTATTAATCATCAGTAATGAAGGATTATTTCAGAAAAAATTTAACCATATCCGATTTGCAAATGCACTATTTTTAAGATAATGCGTACCAGAAATACTACTATTAATGAAATAAATACTTATTTAAAGCATTTTTATTTTTGTGTCATATGAGCCAGATTTTTCCCGAAAAATTATCTTTCATTCAATTCATGAGATCCTTCTCAAGCACACTGCATGTTTAGAAAATGGCTTGGGATAATGCCCAACAACTACTTTAATTGTTGTCAATTTAATTTGATACTGTTATGGATCATTTTCACGTAAGATATTAATACAACAAAAAATAATAGAAAATATGCTTGTATGTGATAGCTTATAAATTCTACTCGTATGTGGCATGAAGTTTAGAGCGAAGATTGGTAAACTGTATTTTCCCTCAATTTTGTTCCCTATAATTTGAATTTTTCCGGAACCGGTTCGCAAAATGTAGCTGTTTTCAGCGTTTCAAAACAACGTGACTTAAGAATCTGTCAATATGAGTTGAAAAAGCGGGTAGAATAATTATTACATCGTAAAAATCAACAAGTTAACAAAATAACACTATTCAATATATGCAACAATTTTGTCTTTTCATATTAGACTTCATATCTAAAAATATTTTCGTAATAAGAATAAATAATATGTTTACATTTCAGCGAGATTGAATTTCACTTCACTTTTCATCTTGAAAAAACAATTTATAGTTTTTTTGATTCTCCGATCATCCAAATCAAAAGCATTCATGTCATCTGCATCTTTTGATTCAATAAATATTTCAGAAATAAAAATCAGCAGTTTTCTCCAACAAATAATCTATGCTGTGACATTAAAAGCATAACTAAGAACACAGCGATGAACATAACGGGAATGTCTGGAAACAAGCTGAAATAATAAAATGATTACCAGTAGAATTAATTACTAGGAAAAAGTGATTAACGAAGAGAGATGAAATCACAGTGAGCAAATTTATTGACGTAAATACCATAAAGTTTTCGAACTTAGTCTTGTATGATGCGAATTTTTTTTTCTTTTATCTGTTTACGTACTAATTGACTCATCCATTAAGGCCAATTAATATCGTTTAATGATTTTACGAATTAAAAGAAAAGAAAAAAAAATAGCTTTAAAAAACTTACGAATCGGACAGGGACAGCAGTAACAGCCTGTAAAAATACTTCATATTTTAAGTAAAAATACTTATGTAAAGATACTTTAGAAATGTAAAAATATCTGTTAAAATATTGTAAAAATACTTTTCGCAAAAATACTAGAAAATACTATATTTTGTAAAAGTATTTTTTTTAAATAAAAATACTTTAAAATATTTATATGTAGTCATTTTGTTGTAACTAAATTAATAGAGAGAATGTCACTAGCTGAATAGACTTAAGAGGTGACATTATCAAGTATTTAGTCTAAATTTTGTGTATGACTGCTTCTGAGAATGATCAATAATTAGTAAAATTGATTGTGATGGATATGATTACTTACAAGGAAGTAATAAACACTGGGGCGAACAGCTTGTAGCCAATCCATTAGCTTGTCCACTATCACCGCAGCATTTTCTGCCTGATTCTAGACCAAACATTGGTGCTGGAACACTTCTTAATTGTGTGGTCTGAATTGTTCCTTTTGGCAATCTGATGTAAATTGGGTTCCGTGGAACGAGTGCCTGATAAGGTATAGAACTGAAAGGTTGAGCTTTGTAAGGGAATCTCACTGAATTCGGCAATTGTTGTGATAATGACTGTGAACCGTATTGCGGTTCATTAACTTCCACTGGTCCTACAAAAAAAAAAAAAAAAAAAAAACGGTTTTTATTGTCTTCTGAAAAATATTATTATTAAAGGAATGTATCACTAAATCTTTGATTGTTCGAAATTCAAGCCAACAGATGTCAAACAGCAAAAAAGTGATCTTCACAGTTTTTTTTTTTTTTTCATATAGTTGCCATAACAGGATTGATTTCATCGAAATTACAATTAAGCCAAGAAAACTAAGATACTGTGGCATAACACCAGTGACAGCTTAATCAATTGATGAAACACTGACAAATATTGCTATGATTATTTCTCTTATATGTGATCTTGTTAAATAAAGAAAACTCAATTTTCTGATTGAAAATTTTGTAAAATAATTACAGAGGCAAAGCTAAATGGATATAAGGTAGTTATTAAAACATGAATTAACGACACAAAACAAACCAGAAGCACCGTATCCGGGCGAAATATTCGAAAAAGCTAAAGACAAACAAACAAACAAACAAACATCATCATCATCATCAAACTAAATTAAAAATTTTAACACTGAGACTAAAAAAGTTGCTAAAATTTTTTTAAGTTGTTTAGTTAATTTTTTTTTTTAAAAAATAATAACCACCTGTTAAAAAAAAATATATACAACAAAAAAAAAATAATAGTTTAGAAAAAAAAAACATCAATAATTCAATAATTAAATACTTTAAACCATTTAAAGAGCTGGTTTACAAGGTATGCCTTTAAAAAAAAAAAAAAAAAAAAAATTTTTTTAATCCAAAAAAAATTCCTTCTTTT